>PVHY01001630.1:21469-151074 GCA_004024945.1 Uropsilus gracilis
TTATGACAACCCTAGGAAATTGCTATAGTGCCCAACCTCCAGATTTTTATGGCACAAAGACTTGCTGCCAACTCTCCTTTAAGAAAAGCCTACTTGGCAAGTGTGAGCAAAAGATGTAAGTGGAGGTTGGTCACTCTAGCTGTGAAAGAATGAAAGTTTCAACTAAATATCACATTTTAAAGTGAGGAATGAGACCTTCATTTTACCAAGTCTGTTTTGCAAAGGTTATTAACAGTTGGATTATGTAGTTTTTAACCTCCTTTCATAAACAAAAAGCACATGAAGAAATGAGAACTGGAGGTGCAAGGAAAGGGTTGTTTTTCAATAGAGTAGTATGTGAACTGTGTTTCCCTTCACTTTTCTGAGTGTGGGGGGCAAAGAAAGCATTATCAGATGTGGATCAGATATGGACCAGACACAAGAGAAGCAGGGTCTGGTGGGGAGGTCGCAGGGGACAAGTAGAACTCAGCAATGAGAAGCTGAAGAGAGTGTAAGGAAGAGTAAGTGTAAGGAAGAGTGGATGCATTAAGTCATACGCATCTATTTGTAGAGAAATACAGATAAGAGATGCTTTACCTGGAGTATCTCCAAATAACTTGGACAGCACCATAGGAGAGGCAACCTTGACTGCTGGATGGGGCCAGAAAAAGTTGCTAGTAGCTCTGTACAAGTGAACCAGCTAGCAACAACTTTCCAGCCTCTGCTTTCCTTCTGGTACTTCAAACCCAGAGAAGTGAGAAGCCACCTTTACAAAGCTAAAGGGGGCAGGGAGGTGTAGAAGAGAGCCCCCCACCCCACACACCAGGCTGTTCTCAACCAAAGCTTCTGTAGCAGACTGTGCTGGGGAGGAGGAGCTTAAGTGCAGAGGAAAACTGATGTTTTTACTGTGAGATGAATCTAGGCACGTTAGCTCCTGATCAAAGGATATCTTATTACCTGGAAGTGAACAGAAGAAGAAAGTTTGCTCTAAATTTCATTCAAGAACAGAGAAAGTGTTAAGTCTATGGAACAAATTTGAAGTGTTGTTTTATGATTGATTATATCCTATGAGTCATGCTCGCTCGATGTGATAGTTATATAACCATTACTGAATGCGAGCGACTGGAGCTGTTCTTAGTGCCTTCCAAATAGTTTCCCCCTATGAAACCACTAAATGTCTGTCCCAACTTTGGAAAATCATGTCAATTGTCCTTCCAGTAAATTTTGTCATTTTTATTTATTGTTTATTAACATCTATGCCATGTCTAAACAGAAAGGCATTCTAATGCTTGGTTCACATTAGGTGCTTATTAAGTGTTTAATTAATAGGCAGTGGAGATAGACCTTATGCATAGATTCTTTATGCATTTGGCTCTAGTCAAATTCCTTTCTGATAGAATAGAAAATGTCCAGAGTGTGTGACTTCTGAGAAATTCCTTAACAGATTTATATAACCTTTCCATTAGAAGGAAACTTGGAAGGTAAGATTTAATCGAACCATATCCATAGCTACACAAAAGTGTAGCTGGTTCAGTCAGGCCTGCAGCGAGTAATGCACTGGCCCCTCCTCTACAGCAGTGACCTCAACTGAAAAATCCCGCTGTGGTGACCTCTTTGTCCTAAATGTAGGCCCCTGGAACCTCAGAGGTGAAAAAGAAGAATACAGAAGTCTTTAGGGCCATGCCATGTCTCCCTGGGATGAAGAGTCAAGGTGATGACAGGTCTGAAGCAGCACTGCAGCCCTGGACTTGAGGGCCTTTCATTTTGAAAAGTGAGAGATTGGAGGAGGTGGCAAAAGGTCTAACAGATGAATCCGAGAAAGAGCGTCTGGCTCTGCCCCAAGTTATGTTACTGTTTTGATGATTCAATAGCTGTTGAGATGATCTAATCAGTACCAAACTTTAAAAATATATACATATTGCTGTCTTGAAATCACTGTAACTGCAGATGCTGTAAGGAATAATACAGAGCACCCAGGTATCCATTATCCAGTTCACTCTGTAGTAATATCTTGCAGAACAGTAGTGTATTGTTCTGGTCAGGATATTAACACTGATATGGTCAAGGTTCAGAATATTTTCATCACTACAAGGACCCCCACCACCACCACGTTGGTCTTCTTGGCCCTCCCTGTCTTCCATATCTGTAATTGTGTCCTTTTAAATCTATTCTATAAATGGGACCCTAGATCCTTTCAAATCTGTTCCATAAATGGAATCCTACAGTATATATTGACATAGTTCTCTAAACATTCATCAGGTTGCTATCTATATCAATAGATCATCTTATTTGCTGGTGCATTTCGGAATCCAAGTAGGTACTTCATGTTTGCTTATGAAGTAAAAGCAATTGGTGCAACTTTTTTTAGTGATGAGAAAACTAACCAAGAGAGCTTAAGCTATCACTGGAACAAAGCCAAAATACAAGAAGCCCAGAAACTGGAGCATTATCAATGAGTCAGTTACCAGAGTTTCCAGGCCTGAGACTAAAAACTGCTGAAAAAATGTGACATTAAATTGTTTGGCTTCTTTAGAATGCCATCTCTAAAATGAAGGCAGGGAGCTGAAAATTGAGTTGACTGGTTTAACTTTCCAGGCCACTGAGTGGTGAGAGATGGGGATATGGCTATTTCAAAGTTTAGATTGTTCCTGTTGTTTACTGGGGTAGAATAGGTGGTATGTGGGGTCACCCACAAAGTCATAGAGCATCCACCTGATCCAGATATACCTGAGTGAGGAATGAGGTCTGTACCTGAGGTGACATTCCTGATCATACCTGCTTTAATAAATGCCTTGTTTTTCCAACCTATTGTCTTCATCATGATATTCCTACCACAGGGGACAAAAGAAGCACTAAACTGGTAGATTCCTTCCATCATTGATCATTTACATTTGAGCAGGCCCCAACTCATTTCTCCTATTTATAAAATGAGAGACAGGTTGAAAAATTTCTACGAATTCCTCTAGGTCTTATAATTTATGATCCTACAGACTGGCATTATCTCCCAGTGCTACCTTGCAAAGCTGTGATTACAGCCAATTAAAAATCAAATTGTTATCAACCAGACTGCATCTTGGAGGGAGCAGAAAGCATTTATACTTTTTGACTCATCAGTGAGTGATCAATGGATAAACAATAGGTCAGACCCTCTGATTAAGCTTCCTACACAGCCCCTTTGCAGTATTTTGTTGAGAAAACTAAATCCCGATTTATAGTCCAAAGAAAAAGTAAAATGAAGAATGACTTACAGTGTTTAGAAAATTTTTTGTTCACCACCAACATCCAAGAGGAGAAGGAGACGGGTAGCAGATTGGAGGATAAGTGAGTGTCATGGTGGTGCACCCCAAAATAAGAATAAAAAATTTTCACTTTTAAAAGTTGCACATTTCTGGGCTGTAACCCCAATCTTTCCAATACCTTCAGTAAGAACTGTATCTCAGAGTAACTTTGTGTAAGTGGCTTTCAGGAATCAAAAACAAGCAGAGCTTCAGCAGAGGGAATCAATGAATAGTGAAGATGCAGAGTGGAACCATTGATGAGAACATCTGAGCAACACATGGGAGTTTCAGGAGGGTTTGGAGTGTGGTTGAGGCCAGTCGGACCAAGGTCTCTAGAACGGGTTGACGTACCCCTCCCCCTTTGCCATTTTCTCTAAGAAACCTTTGCTGAGACTTTTCAAATGGTGGCCCACTCACTGCATGGGACTTTTTTCCTAACTTTGGTAAGACACCCTCCTCTGCTCTGCTTGGATTTATAGTTATTTGTATGTCTGTCTTAGGTAGTATATTGGACAGCACGCTTTTTAGGGATTCTGGCCTCTTTGTGTCAAACATAGTAAATGCACAATAGTAATTTATTGAATGGAATTTGCTTCTCAGCTGTCCTCCTCTATTCTCCTGGAGGCTTTTAGATGGAGTGAGTCACACTGTTGAGACACAGCGAATAATAATAAGGACAATGCATGTGACCATAAGGGGTATTTTTTTTTTTAAATATTTTTGTCCGTGGAACTATTTTTTGGCCGTGGAAGCTATTTTTGTCCGTGGAACTGCAGGCTCACGTTGCCCAGAGTACGACAGACTCAAGCAATCCCCAGCCTTAGCTTCCCAGGTAGCTGGGATTACAGGTGCGCGCCACCACTCCCAGCTATTTTTTTGGGACTGGGTCTCGCTACCTGCCCCTGGCGGAACTGGAACCATGATCCCTGGCCCTGGAGGTGGCTTCCTAGGCTGCCACCTACAGGCATGTGCCACCATGCCCGGCCAGATAAAGGGTGTTTCTTAATTTTAAAAAATATTTTTGATATGCTTGCAAGTAGGAGATTATATTCATGTGTGTGTGTGTATTTAAATGATTGGGATGTGGAAATGGAATGAGCCTGAAATATTGGGTTTTTCAGCCTCATTTTTAGTTGTCAAAGATCCACATGGGTTATACGATTATACCCCCATGTGAAATTGTGCAGATGTTCTAGGGAAAACTGCAGGAACAAACTTTAACCTCATGACTTCTATTATTTTGTAATAAAAGGCATAAAGCATAATGTGAGCTTTTTTTAGATGCAAAGTTCCATGTGAGTAGTGTGTTGTTAATTTCATATTAATGCAGAGTGTCAGCAGAATTCAGCACAGAATCTAAAAAAGAAAATCACTTTCCTGCAGCTCTGATCCCTGGTGACTGGGCTTTAGCTTACCTTTCCCTCTTCTAGATGAAATGAACATCCTTCCAACAGTGATACAGTCTATTTTCCCCTCTGAAATAATGAAGCTAAGAAGAAACAATTCCTTCCTAAAGCCTAGCTCTGTTACCAGAAAATATTACCAAGCACTAATTAATATTTGTACTCTATAACCTGCTTCTCTCTGTGAATGAGACCTTACAATGTTGATGTGCTTTTCCTATTTTTAGGTATTAGATACTGCTTCCTACACTTTCTTGTGAATATCCTTGGGAACTAGATAGCAGAGAGATTTCTTCTTGAACATGGTGGTGACAACATTCTATTTCCTATCTATTAATAAGCTCCCTTGTATCAAAGGCCATCATGGAAAATCTAAATACAATCTTTTCTCAAACATGCTTCAGATTCACTTGCTTCTTTTGTTGATGTAAGGTTCTATAAAATTTGCACCTCAGGTAATAAATGAGAAAAATTCCTTCTTGATCTTGGTGTTTTCTCTGCACTAAAACTTTCCCTCGAGTTGATATGATGTTCCTTCCATGTCATGTTCCTATCCAGTGACTGTGATCTTGGATGACAAATATCCCTTCCATATCTGTCTTCCTTATGTTAACACATAATGCAGTGTAGTACTTTATAAAGGTGATGTATAAGGCAGAAAGGAAGAAAGAGAAAAAGGGCAGGTAAATTAACTGAGCAGGCCAGATCACTTAATACCCTGGAAGGGACCACAAAAGGCTAATGACAAACCTGAAGCTATTTTGAAAACCTTCAGGATAGAAAGGAAATAAAACTGAAAAGTTTTAGGCAGTGGATGAGTGAAATGGATATCCCATTTGACTGCACAAACAGCCAATGTCTCCTTCAGGGATTCAAAACTTCACCTCTTCCATATCCTCCTTCTCTTTCTCTTTGAAGTCATTATCCTCCTGGCTTATCCAGTGTGTGAGCTAAAATAGCTATTCTAAAGAGAAACATCTACGGAATTTCAAGAGGGGGAGGAGAAGGCAAGGAGAATGAAGTGGTAACCTTATAGTGAATAACAAGAAGAGACCTCCTTCTCTTTGTTTGCTTCTATGTATTTTTTTAGGACTAGGAACATTTTCAGATGGCATTTCACCCATCATCACATGCATCCAGCTGTTAAGTAAGTTATAGAATATTAGTTAGTGATGAGGTACAACTTCACAAAGCTCCAACATTTTACTTGGCCTGTTAAATTAAAAAAGAAGCCACTTAAAACTCTTTAAACTCCTTGGGTGGTGGTGATGTGGGCAGAATATGAACATATCTACTCAGGCACATCAGCCTTTTTCATCTCATCTATTTACCTTGCCCACAGAACCCTATGCACCCACCCTCCAGCTGGGACATTGATGCCTGGCCTCAGTTGTGGACTCCTCTCTTTCTTTAGTGAACTACCTGATTTCCCAATATTTGGCTCTATTCCTGCTTCTCCAGAGTCTTCCTCTTGTGCTCACCCCTCCCCTGACTTCTCCCTCCCTCCCTTGGGGAATATAACAATGTAAAAAATAAGTCAATTAATAAAAAAAAATTAAAAAGCCCTTCTCACTGGGCACGGTGACCCATGTCTGTAAGCAACAGCTTATGGAGTCGCAGTGGGGTCTGGGGATCGCGGTTTGAGTCCCGCCCAGGGCAACACAGCCAGAACTAGTCCGAAAAAAATAGCTGGGCATGGTGGCGCATGTCTGTAATCCTAGCTACATGGGAAGCTGAGGCTGGGGATCACTTGAGTCCGTGGTACCACGGGCAACGTGAGCCTGCGGTTCCATGGACAAAAAATCGCAAGACCTAGTCTCAAAAAATAAATAAATAAATAAATAAATAAATAAATAAATAAATAAATAAATAAACAAATAAATAAAGTCCTTCTCAGCCTAGAGGTTGGTCCCCTTGTCCCATTTGCTGTATGACCAGGAGCTTGAGTCTTTTGTGCCCAGTGGTCATAGCAATCATTAGTCTAACTTTCTAGTCTTATTATTTTTTAATTTGTTTTTAAAAAACAACTTTCATTGATTTACCGTTCATTTACAATACTACATCGGTTTCTGGAGAGGAAGTGCAACTTCACACCCTGATGTGTGTGTCTACTGCTCTGCTTCCACCACCGAAGTTCTTATCTATCAAATCTGAGTGTATGAATGGCATTCTGCTTTTTAAAAAATTCACCCACTGTCAGGATGAGGCTGGTGGGAGGGATCCTTCTCACATCAGCTTGTTGATTTCACTGGAGTTTCCATTTTTGCATCTGTCAGCCAGAATTCCAAGGTTACATTGAAGACAGAGGTGATGATTTGCCAGAGATGATGTAAGGATCTGAACTGGTCCATATTGTGAGAATAGCTGCTAACTGCTGTGTGTGGAGCCCACAGTCTAGTTGCACCACCTTCCTCCTCCATCAGCTCTTCTCCCTCCCATCCTGCAGCTTGTCCACTGAACATGTGGGAGACAGACACTGGGCAGCAGTGGTTCTCTGTGACATGGACTCTATTTCACACCCTATTTCATATTTCAGGACCAGTAAAATTTTTGCTCATCTTTCACTGTTTAAAACCCTTTATGGCACATTTTGCCAACATTACCAATGTGCTACTAACTGAATTTGTGTGAAGAATCATGCATATAGTTTTGGGGGGTGATAATTCCATATTTAACATTTTGCTAGTTCTTCCAGGAAAGTTTCTCTAGCACTCAACTGGTGACACTCCACAAACCAAGGTATGAAAAAGATCAGAATGCTGGGCTCAAACTAGACATAGGGTTTCCTAGGAGCCTTTTGCAATAGTGAGGACTCTAGGTTGGGAACTGATGAGGAAAAAAAAAAGTTTGTATAGCTTTATAAGTCCAAATAAACATGGAGAGGCCACTAAGCTGCAGATCAGAATATGACATATATGCAATTTTAAATGGAGTTTCAGGTAAATATTAAATATATAAGATATTCTACTTTAGATTCACATATAAAATTAAAATTAATATTCCTTCATATTTGATAATACCCCAAGCTGATTTAACAGGGACAAATGATTGAGCTTTAAGTGTCCTAAAAGAAAAGTGGACAAAAAAGCTTCTATTATCTTCATATGTGTTTAAACAAATACTTCACCTTCAGGAGAGTCTTATCAGATGGTAAACACTTCAATTACCTATTCTAAATTTAGGGCAGCTGCTTTGGGAAGTAAAAGGTCATTTTTAAGCTTGACTCATAAGTTCAGATAATTTTTCTAGACTCAGAACTGGTTTCCTATTTTAGTCAGCAGTCTTGAAAGTACAGCGAAAGGAGGGTTACAATAGTCTACCCCCAGTTTTGTTCCAAGACCTTGGGTGTATGTTTGAAATCCTGTAGAGTACCAGAGCTTGTACACATACTATACTTTTTCTTACACATACAGGCCTCTGATAATGTTTGATTTATGAATTAGGCATAGTAAGAGATTGACAATAACAATAATAAAACAGTGACAACAATATACAATAACAAAAGTTACACGAATAGGATGAATAGCATCATTCTCTTTCAAAAGGTATCATTCCTAACATTCTTGGAGGGAGGTTGAATCCCTTCACTGAAACTGCAAAGGATTAGGATTAGGGGGTGGAGGAACTGCTTCCAGAGGGCTAGGTGATGTAATCCCCAGATTTGTGTCCCCATCCTCTTGGGCCCTCCTATTCCTTGGGACCCCTCCTTCCTCCAACCCCACCCAGACACCAAATTGGTTTTGAAAGCCAGATATTCCCGGAAAATATTAGCCAGGTGGAGGGGAGACTTAGTCAGGGCTCCACTTGAGAATCAAAGTACAAGCCTCTCCGGGGTCCCTAATTCGATGCTCCTCCTGGAGTTCTGGGTCCTCCTGGCTGGGCCTGGAAAGAGTACTTAGGGGCTGCAGCTGATTGCTCAGCCTGCACCTTGGGCGCTGTTTATTACTACTTCAGCAGTTCGCAACCGGGAGACAGACAGAGTCCGGCTCTGATTGGCTGTCTTTTTCTGATTTACCGGCCGGAGCAGCCAATCCATAGCCTGCACTCCGAGAGAGCATGAAGATGAATTGTAACAGCCAAGGCCCTGGGAATTAAAAAGAGCAACCAGCCCCCAAATAAAGCCAAACGTGCAGCTTCTGGAGTCCTCCCCCCCCCCCCCCCGAGCCTGCACTCTTCCTCTGGTCCTCCGGGAGCCCCTGGGGTAGGCCTGGGTGCACCCCAACTCCTCGGCACTCCGTGGAGTTCCACACCGTTTTCAAAGTAGGTCATGGCAAGTCATCTCAGTCGAGGAGGGATACACTGTGAGCGACAGCCCGAGACGCCTGCTGGGAGGCCCAGGCTGGCCGAGGCGGATTGGAACGCTATGCTGGGCTGCCTAATTGCGGGGCATGCGCGCCTTTCTCAAGCGGCAGCCGGAGAGGCTGACGACTAAGAGAACTCGCTCTCCTTACCGTTTACAATTGGTTAGGGAGTAACTACTCTGGATAAACCGCCAGCAGGACTCAAATATTAACCTGAATGAAAATTCACTCTAAGAAGGATGATGTCATCTTGATTCAGCTCTTTGTTCTGCGTGTTGAGAAAATTCGTTGTCAAATTTTATGAGGCTAGTGAGTTTTGTTTTGTTTTGTTTTTTTTCCTAAGAAGGCATGCTGGTATCCCTAAGGAAAATGCAAGTAAGAATAGATGCATGCAAAAAATTTTCCTAACTAACATAAAGGAACAGACAGCTAAAGCAAATGCATGGATCAGTTGAAACATACATCTTATACATGTTCTTAAACACATAGAACTCATTCACAGTCATTCATTTCATCGGCACTGTACAAACGATAAACTCCATTTTATTCATCAATGACATGCACTGGGCACATGTCAAATCATATTTGAAAAGTATGTGTTGTCTTTAAACATGACCTACCTTCAGGTATCATTTAGAAATTGCCTTAGCTGTGCTGTGTCCCCCTCATCCTGCAGTCCCCTCCTTCCCATCTGGCAAACGCTTCTTAAATTCTTCCTCTCTAGGAAACCGTCTCAGCTTCCCGATGCTTTTTCTCCATTCAAAATCTCTGGAGCAATAAAAGTAGCCAACAGCACACACCTAGGAATGCCTCCTGGAGGATGGAAGTTCTATTTGTTTATTGAGGCCATAACTTCTGGAAAGCAGGACCAGTGTCTTATATTTCAGTTATGCTTAGGGTATGTAGTGCTTTAAGGATAACTAAAAAGGGAAGGGAGAAGAGGGGGAAGTATTTATTAAATATCTAGTAGGTGTTAGCTACCACATCAAGATTTCCACAGACTTTTTTTTTTTCATTTAAGACGTCTAACAGCCCTAGTGTGGAAGATTTGCTTTCGACCATTTTAAAGATAGGGAAGCAGTTGCTTGGAAGAGTTATGTAATGTACTCAAGATCAAACAGCTAATACACAGAGTAATCCAGACTCCCTGCTCTTTTCACCATTCCCTGATTTTTCAATCTTGGCTGATCAGCTTTGAGAAATTTCAGATGACTTAGAGGCCACCCCTGAAGATTTTGATTCAGATAGCTGAGCCCAAAAGAGCAGGAAGTGTTTATTTCCTGAACTGCTATGTTGCCAACAATGCTTCGCCTATAGTAGCTGTCAGTAAATATTGGTTAAATGAGTAAGTGAATGCATTCCTTCTAGAGCTGTGCTTTGCGGGCCTAGTTACATATTGGAATCGCCTGGAGAGCGATGAAGCAACACCCTCTCTTGAGACCCTACCCTACCCCCAGTGATTCTGATGCAATTGGTGTGGAGTGAGGCTGTCTGGCAGGCATCCTGGTTCTCAATAACTCTCCAGGCGATTCACATGTGTAGCTCAGAAGAGGAGCTATTGGTCTAGAGTGAGGTCATGGCATCTGCAGGTTTTTAAAAGCTCCACAGGTAATTTTGAGCAGCAGCCAGGATTGAGAACTACCACCTACACATCATGCTGCCTCGCTCTGGGTTTTATAAATGGGAAAGCATTACTTTCTAAAAATAATTCTGTCAACAAGTGTGGGCATGCTCACCCATGCACAGCAGTGTACCATTTGGGGTCCCTTATAGAAGAAACAGTGGGCCTGCTGTCCCCGCATTTCTAACCTGTGTCCAGTTCAGTGCTAACTTGTTCTTTGATTTTTTGTCAGTAGCAGACTTATTGCAGAATGATTTATGAAACAGACAGATCATAACACGTAGGAATCTTGTTCAGCAGCTAAGAGAATACCAGATCTACTGAGTTTACTTTTAACCTTCCTGAGCATCCATAAGAAGTTGTATGAAATATTCATCCACTGATGTGTGTACTTTCACTTAGTAATTTTTGGGAAAGGGAGGGAAGAAAAATGATTAAAATGCACATTTTCCCCTGCAAATTGAGAGGTAGACAATAGGAGAAACAAAAAAAAAAAAGACAGTCTATGTGAACCTCAGACATGTTTATTAATACCTCAAATGATCTGGAAACAAGGAAAATTCCATGCTATGCATGTGTGTTTTGTTCATTTAAACATTTCTTAAAGTGTATTATCCAGCATGTATCAGGAAATAATTTAATATTGGGGAGAGATGTTATTAATTGGTGTAATAGACCCAACCCAATCTGATGCTGGAAATGTTTCTACAAAAGTCACCCGTTATATAATTAAGAATATATAAACAACAGCTAGTGTTAAGAATCAAGGAATGGGAACTCTTTAAAGAGCAAATTCTTTTACAGTAGGGGAGAGCAACGTTTTAGATGCACTCTGAAATTTACATGCAATTAATAACAGGTGACTATTATAGAGCTTTGAAGCTGTGCTGGGCAGACAGATTTTTTTTATGTATTCTCATTAATCTTCACAACAAGGCGAAATAAATACCATTATATCCTTTTACAAATAAGAACATAGAAGGATGAGGTCAGAATCCACAGCCTGTAAATTGTAAGTAAACTTGGATTCAAATTCAAGCATCAGTTAGGATTTCATAGCTGATGTTTTTAACCAGTATCCACAAGAGAGAATGTTTTCTCTGTGCTGATGTTATGTTGTTTACGTGACCTGACATATGGTAATCAGAGCAAACAGATTTTTGCAGAGAAAGCAACTCTTATTTCATCCCAAATTTAATTCCACGCCCCCACTTTTAGTTCTGTTACTAAATACGAATTCTAAAACACCGTTCTCTCAGAATTGAAATGCAGTTTAAAAAATCTGTTCAGCACTGACTCTGTGTAAGGTTACAATGAGGGAGCAGAACATGAGTTATAAGAATCTTTTAGAACAGCAGTAGACTCTGACAGCCCCCTGGACATTCTTCTGTCACTTTTCTCATTCTGTATAGTCACCCAGCCCCCAATCTGGCCTTGAAGACCTGATAGGAATTGCTCCCTTGCCCATTCCCAGTCCCAGGCCTCCCCTTTCCCTCAGAAGAGTGAACATCAACCATAGTGACTTTTCCTTGAAGCCCTTTTTCTCAAGGCTTAAGGGTCCCCATATGCTATTCCCACCCTCTCATACATGACCCTCTCCGCTCACTCCTATGGCTGGAAAGTCCTCTGCACCCACAGATCTCTGCCCAAACATCACTTTCTTGGGAAAGCCTTCCTGGATAGTGGGTGCCAGGACCCTGCCCTCTGCTGGGTCAGTTCAGCCTCCTTTTCTGCTCATTCACAAAGCTGTAAAGCATGGTCTGTGACACTATGATGCCTGGAGTGTCTTTCTCCTTCCTACCTGCTCAAGGGGGAGGAGACTGTATACTACTCTGTCCTCTGCATCTTGTACCTGCATTCTGCCACATGGTAGAATCCAAATATTTGCTTTAAGGTCTGTGCTTCCGTTTATGTGGCATGTGTCTCTTGGGTCCAGGGTAATGATGGTTTGGCTACTACTGGTTCCAGGGGTCTGTGCTGTTCCTTATGCTTCCTTGACATTCTACTCACACCTCCCCCACATTATCCCATTGTGATTCTATCACTGGATTCCTGACAGGACCATGACCTTTATAGATAAGTATAAGATGAACCAAAAAAAAAAATTGAAATAAATACATAGAGAGAATGGAAGACCCTTAAAAACCATATTAATGTTTTCATCCAGATTTTTAAACAACAAAGTGATTAGGCATTGACCCCCAAATTAATCATATGTATTTACATTACTATAATTGACTAATTAACTAATATGATTCATTAATATAAAATAAAATTGATTATATAAAATTAAAATACTTAAGAGTGAACCACATCATGTTGTAATGTATAAGGGTGAAAAATAATTCAGATTTTGTAAAATACATTCCAAGTTCAGCTAAACAAGGAGGGCAGAGAGCCAGATACCCAACTAAATCATGGATCCCACTGCAAGTCTACCTGGGACTGAGGAGGGAGGCTTTTTAAAAATAGTAAAGCAAATGTAATTTCTTATCCTTTTCCTCCTCCTCTTTTCTTTTGCTTGAGACAAAAATTTATTTGTTCACAGATCTCAGGAGATAGAAATCTGAAATTAAGGTATTGTCAGAGTCCTGTTTCCCGTTGAAGATTCCCTTTGAGAGATAAGGATCTTTTATCTCTCCAGTCTTTGCCTTTGTTGTAACATGGTCTTCTTAATAATGTGTATGTTAAGTGTGTGCTTGTCTTCAGATCTCTCTTTTCTTCTAAGGACAACTGTTAATGAGTTTAGTGCCCACCTTAATCCATCATGAGCTCATCTGACTTTGACTATATATCTGCAGAGTCCAGACTTGTTCCCTCAAAGGTGACATTCACAGACACTGTGGAGGAAGGGGGCAAGATCTGAATAGATTTGTGGGGAATGCAATTCAACTCAAAACGCTTGTTATGTATATAAAGCCTATCCCATTTCCTTGCTCTTATTTCATATAATATATCTTGGTGGTTATTTGATTCTTGTCTCTTTTTCAGTTGTCTTCTTTAGTTGTCTTGTCTCTTGGTTTCTCTATCTATCTGTGATAGCTTTATAATTTAGTCTTTAGATTATAGAATATGCAGAAGAAATGTGGATGTGGTCATGAAGAGGATTTTGTGCCTTCTTTTACTGGCAAGGACACCCTCATCTTAACTGGAAGAGTTGTGTGGTATTAGGCAGCTGCAAAATGTTACCTCTGTTCTTATTACTTGGATATTGAAATATTGGAGAGTGGTAAAAATAGTGCTCAGTAGCCAAAGTAAACCTTTATGCTGATTGGTGGGAGACAAGAGATTCACTGAGGGAAAAGCTGTTTTGTTTGTTTCCCATTTCTGAAAGAGCTTCTGGAAGCTTCCAAGCTGCTGTTCAGTGAAGGCAGTTGTAGAGTGTGCACTGTCCTCAAGAACTCTTACCTGGGCAGTGGTGGCAACAATGAGGGACCTGGAGCGTTGCATGGTTAGTAACAGTGTGGACTCCTGGCTTATTTCATCTATTTCTTCTCCCTTTCTTCATGTAGATCTGAATGCCTGACCTGTATCCAATCCCTTCTTTCTGAAATTAAGAAATTAACGTTAATTGCAAAACAGGACTGTTTGTGACACATTTCCTTCATTTTTATATGTGCTTATGAAATTGGGTAACAAAACAGAGTACTTATCTAAACTTACAAATGGGAACAGCTGGCCCTTTAAATCCAGCCACTCATCAGGTTCACCCCTGCCTGTGAGAGCAGCAGCAAGACCATTCTATCTTAAAATGAGGCAAAAACAGATGTATTCACTTCTAAAAAGACAAAATAGAAGAAAGTCATTGAGGGTATAAGGTAGTCTTACCACACAGTCCAGTCTCCAGTCCAAAAAGCTACATGTGGGTCCTTCAGCCATGTGTGTCCACAAAATGGCAGCTGTGTCAATTTCAAGCCAAATGAAGAATCCAGGATGGGGTTGCCGATCCTTCTCCAGCATTCTTTTGTCCTGAACCACCAAGACTCACTTGGAACAACAGCAGCAACCTTTCAGACATCTAACGATGAAAACAGCAACACTCCAAGACAATTCCCAGTTTCTAAGTTAAAGCAAGTTTTCAAGTACCAAGTTTCCAAGTCAGCTTACACAGGTTACAAGTTTCTCCAACATGCTTTCCCAGGTTCCTCACTGTTTTGGGTTGGGAATGGAAACCCACAAGATGGTTTCCTTCCCTGCCCTGCGACTGCACATAGCAGCAGCAGCTCCGAGGTCTCAAGCTTCCTTGCTGCTCCATCACTCTCTCCCTTCTCCAGCTTTCAGTCTTCATCTCCAGTTGCACTCCTTCCTAAACTCCCTCTCTCTGTTTCTCTCCAGAGAAACCTTGGCTTCCCTTCTCCAAGACTCCTCCCACAAGGGCATAATAGGGTAATTTTAACATAACATTACAAAGCTGGGGTCATGGACTCCAATTTCAACACATCACCCCTATCACTAAGTCTTCACTTCTTCACTCTTGAAAGATTGCATGGTTGGTGGATTTTTCTCATTCAACACTTCAAATATTACATTCTACTTTCCTTGTTTCATGATTTCTGTAGATAATCGCATTGTAACTCTTGTCCTTGAGCCTTTAGTGGGTAAGATTGGAAAATCTCTTTCTTCTTTCAAGATTTTCTCTTTTTCTGTGGCTTTCTGTGCTTTGTATATGATATGCATGGGCTTAGAATTTGGGGGCATTTGGCCAGGCATAGTGGTGCATGCCTGTAAGTGGCAGCCTAGGAAGTCACAGCCGGGGCCAGGGATCATGGTTGAGGTCCCGCCAGGGGGCACGTAGCGAGACCTAGTTCCAAAAAAATATAGCTGGGCGTGGTGGCGCACGCCTGTAGTCCCAGCTACTTGGGAAGCTGAGGCTGGGGATTGATTGAGTCTGTGGTACCCCAGGCAACATGAGCCTGCATTTCCACAGGCAAAAATAGCAAGACCTAGTCTCAAAAAAAAGAATTTGGGGACATTAATCCTGCTTTTGTATTGTCTAAGCGTCCTGAATGTGTGGCTTAATGGCTGTTATAAATTTTGGCAAGTGCTTAACTATTATCACATCATATATTTCTTCTGTCATTTCTTATCTTCTCCTTGTATTTCTTTATATGTATATTATTCCTTTTTGTAACTGCTCCACAGTTCTTGCATAGTCTGCACTTTTTCATTCTTTTTTTTTTTCCTCATTGCATTTCAGCTTTGGAAACTTTTATTAACTTATATTCAAGCTCACCAATTCTTTCCTTGGCCATGTCTGATTCCCTGAGGTGTCCATATAGAAAAATGTTCACTTTTGCTGTGATTTTTTTACTTTTGGCATTTATTTTTGATGCTAGAGTTTCTATATCTCTGGTTACATTATCCACCTCTCCATTCATGCCTTTTTTAATGTAATCACCTCGCATAGTAATCATAGTAATTTTCACAAATACTTGGCCAAATATTTGTCATCGCTGAGTCTGGTTCTGATGTTTGCTTTATCTATTTTGACTATGTATTTTTGGTTTTTATTATGCCCTGTACTTTTATTATGCTCTGTACATAGATAATGGACATAATATATGGGGCAAACGGAACTGAGATAACAGATCTTAAATATGAGATTTTATGTTTATTGGCTAAGAGCTATGTCTACTTTTTGCTATTGCTGTGGAGTAAGGGGCTAAAATTTCATCTGTCCTTATTTTGGGCTACTCTGTTGTCTAAGTTTTCTAGAAACACCTTAAATAGGATGGGAATTGGAGTTCTTTTAACAGCAATCCCCTATTATTGTTCAGGAGCCCTCTAATTGATGCTGTGGTAAACTATGAAGGCAGGGAGAGTGTTCATCAAGTCTCACTCTTCCAGTGAGCTTAAGTTGAGTATCTCTTTTCTTCCATGTGAAAGACTAGAGGGAACTGAATTTTCTTTTCCCCTAGTTTGGTTATGCTCTGATAAAACCCCGGTTGGCTAAATAGTTTCTCCTGAGTTCATGCTTTGTTTTATGGGGTACCAATGCTTTGGGAATGCTTTAGGATGTTTACATTCCCCCCCTACCATGTCTCAGAAACATGAGAAAATTTTTCTCCTTTCATCATAATGAGAACCTGGTAGAACTCCCAGAGGTAAAAGTAAGTAAAGTTGTGGGTTGTGGGGTGGCGTGGGGGGGTCATCCAGAAGATGGGAGAGGGGTGGTTTCTTTTTATAGGAGGTCCCTCTGAGAAAGAATTCAGCAACTGTTCTCATTCATCAGCACAAAGAATGTTTATTGAGAAAACAAAAAAAAGGAAAGTGAGATGCTTGCATGGGTATAAATGGGCAGTATTAAAGGACAAATGCTATCTTTTTTGAGTTTATTTGTCTTTTTTCTTCTTTGAGGACAGAAGTCACAACTTCCAATCTCTTCATAGACTGGGTTAGAAACTAGAAGTACAAATTCAATTGTCAAACTTTCTTTTAGAAATTCAGAAATAGAAAATTTATAAGTAGAAAATTAAAATCACCAGTTTTTTTCATTATTCATCTTTTCCTGTCACCTCCACATCTAATGTTTCCGTGAGTTCTTCTTCCATCTCTTGCTGCCTAGCCTACTGTATCAGTTTCTAAGTTGTTCTAGTCTCCAAACTTTTCCCTGCTCAAAATCTCTCTCCACAGATCTCTTGCCCTCTGGAAAATATTGATTTGTGTACCACCCAGTCCTTGTCAGATTATTCTGCTCCATGATCTACCCTACTATCTTCATTTTATCCTTTAAGACCTGGGTCAGATGCTTCCTCCAGAAAGCCTTTTTCCCTTTTTTCTTTTTTTAGACAGTGTTAATTTCTCCATCTTTTGTGCTTTCTCAGTAGGTTTCACATAAGAATCTTCATTTAGTGCTTGTGCTGAATCCTTTGTTGGGGTCTGGGTTCTGGGTGCAATGATCATACTGTTTTCATTCCATTAATTCTATTAACTAGTTCTGCTTCACCTTTGAAACCCAAGTAAATAATATGTACTCAATAAAGCTTTTTGAATAAATGGCATTCATGAAGCCAAGTTTGAAATACTGTATACTCTTGACTGTACAGATAGAGCTAATTTTAGATTTTAATGCTTGTTATCATTTAACTTCTAGAAGTTTCAGTTATCATAAATTATCTTTTATTGGAGATGGACATCTAACTTACTACTACTGACTCTTTTGCATGAGGGCTACAAGCACATATTAAAGAAAGTAAATCCTGGACTGGAAGAAGGGTCTCTAGAGGGAAGTTGATTCAAGATTCTCATTTTACAGACAAAGAAACTGAGACTTGGAGAGAGCTAAATAGTCAGGACCAAAGAAAATGGAGAAAGGAAATCTCCATAAGATATCTCATTCCAATTCAGAGTACTTTTCATTAAGTCAGAGCTTTAAAAAACAAAAGCTGTGATTAAGACTTTTGCTAATTCAAATTAGTCTTTTCCCCAGTCAAACTGAATTAAGGAGCTATATTTGCAGCTGATTTTTTTTAACTTCTGCAATTTTTATTAGAAAGCAGTGACCCAAAAATGTTAATAAGTACATGGATCTTATTATTGTTTCTCACCATCTATCACTGGAGCATACTGGTGAAGTAGAGAAAAATAAAATGTTCCCTGAATTTGAAAATCTCATCCTTGACAATACTAAGAATCCACATAGAACTGGTGAGATCAAATGTAGCAGTCAATTAGAGAAGAAGATCTAAAGACCATTAAGACCATTTAAAGTAACTTGGTTTTACTTTCAGGGACACCTGACTAGAATGTGATTTTTATAAGGTGATTGTCGTATAGTACTACAATGAGCACCCTGCTTAGAGTCTTTAACAGTGGCAATCAGGGGACAAGATTTGTGTTTATCAAGTATTATCAGAGGTTGGAAACACTGGATCTGGGATTTGTGAGCATCAAGATCCCTGGAGAGGGGTACTCTTATGGGAAAACAAGAATAGTGTGTTCACCAGACTTTCCCAGGTAACGTTAAAGGCAATCCAATCACCCCCATTTTATTATGATTCTGTGCTTCCCAAACAACCTCTGGTTTCAAATAGATTTTCTAATTTTAGAAAAAGGATGATCCAGATGATAAACTTGAAATTTTCAGTTGTAACAAAGAAATAGCTTCTTTTATAGACTTTAAAGTTGACATCATGGTTTATACATCAGTCTCTTATGAGGTTGGATAATATGAACCATACCTACTCAATAATGTGTTCAGATCTGCAAAGTTGAATATGAGATTTTGGGATGTCTTGATTATTAGAGGCTATTGGTTCTGATTGTTTAGTCAGCGACAGTTTCTTGTCTCCTTTCTCTAATGTCAATACCGGATTAGTGTTATAAATTGAAATGTAAAAATTGTAACAAAAGGAATTTTGTTACAGTAGTCCTAATACCTACTTGCATTTCAGTTAGAATTTGATACATTGTTCTGTTTTTTCTTTTTTCTCTGCCTGGTACCACAACTTGGAGTTGCATCCCAGTGTACCAAGAATGAGCTATAAGAACATTGAAACAATTGGTCTATGTAGACATTGTGAATGGCAGGAATTAGATCCAGTTCTTTGAGTTAGCACCTCTGGACTAAGGACTGCACCCATGTTCCTCAGAGCCTTTATACAAATACTGTTTGCCTGTGTTGTGATAAGGCAAGAGGTTGAGAAGCCCTGGAAACCAGTCCTAATTGATGAACGAACAGGGAGCTCCAACACCCCACTCTTGCTCTGCTGACCACAGCAATTTGCAAAGGGACTAGGTAGATAAAACCATCTTCCTCTTGAATTCCTGTTGCCTCCGGACCCTAAGACCTAAGTTAAGTCTTTATTCTACTACCTCCTACTCCAATAGCTTAGTTTTTCAACATCAATAATTAAACCACTACTACTAAGAACAAAAAAGTAATGGGAGCCAAATTGTATGTTTCCCACCATCAGGAACCATGGATCTCTGAGTCTTTCAACTTTGCCAAAAAGCCTGCAATGCATTACATGCCAAGAAAGATGGCACATTTGTTTCTCAGCACATGCATCAGACCACCTAATAAAATTATTTTAATGAATACCTTGCCAGTGTTAACTTCTGTATTCTATTTTCATATTTGATTTCATTACTTTTAATTGAGGTAATGTTGGTTTATGACCCTATCTATAATTTGGAGGTATAGATTGACACATCTTCAGATATTTGTTACAAATATCTGAATACCCATCACCCAAATTTTAATAATCCTTTACCACAATCATTGCCCTCCCTCCCCGCTGTACTCCCCAACCCTCACCTCCTCTAGTTGCCTCAATTCAAACTTCTAGGATTTGTTTTCACTTAGTTTTATCTACTTCTCTGTTTTGTGTCTTTATATAATTCCACATATGAGTGGAATTACCAGGTATTTTTCTTTCTTCTTACTTATTTTGATTAGCATAATCCCCTCCAGTTTCATCCATGTTGTTGCAAATGGCAACATTTCATTATTTGTAGCTGAGAAATATTCCATACGTGCCACATCTATCAAACCCATTTATCTATCTTTGGGAACCTAGGTTGTGCTTATAACTTGGCTATTATACATAGTGTTGCAATGAAAATAAGAGTGACTATATCCCTTCATATAAATGATTTATAGTCTTTGGGTAGATACTTAAGAAAGGAATTGCTGAATGATATGGTAAATCTATTTTTAACATTTTGAGAAACCTCCATATTATTTTTTACAGGAGCTGGACCAGTCTACATTCTAACCAACAGTGTATCTCCACCAATAATTCCTTTAAATTTAGTTTTTTAATCATGTTGTTCAGAAATAAGACTTAATTAATCAAGTAATTAATGAAATAAATGAAAGTCTCTGGTATTGAAATGTGTTATGCACATTCTACAAAGTCTTTGTTAGACAAAATAATTGTCTGTGATTGAAGTATCCAGGTTTATTCCAACTGTTAAACAGGATCTCCTAAAAGCCATCTTTGGGGCAAAAACTAAACTCTGACTAACTACATAGAAAAAATTCTCTGTGAAAAGGTTTTTCTTTTTAATGTTTAAAATTCTTTATAAATAGAAGCATAAGACAAGAATTTCCAGATGCTTCTTATGAAATTACAAGGGACAAATTAGAACCATATACCATAACATCAAATAATCACAAAACATGAGAAAGACACCTACTTTTTCCTTTACAGAATTTCCTTTTATCATTTTTCAATTTGGATTACGTATCACCATATGCTGCTGTCTAATACTGGAGAGGTGCTGGTGAAAGAATTTACCAGAGACAGAGTGGAGCTCAGGAAAGTCTGATTAATTGAAATACCTTGCAAGGGAGCAGAGGGCAAGATGGGAGACAGCATCTGCTTGAGCTGCATGAGCTGCATGAGCTGCATGAGCTGCATGAGCTGCATGAGCTGCATGAGCTGCATGAGCTGCATGAGCTGCATGAGCTGCATGAGCTGCATGAGCTGCATGAGCTGCGTGAGCAGGAGGGTATGGGGCTTTCTAGAACCTGTTTTCGTGGGTTTTTTTTTTTTTTTTCATGATTGCAGGAGTCAGTTCTGCTGGTTGCTCTCTGCTGGGGCATGAGGTTTTGGTGGGCCTTTTGCACAGGAGGTGTCCGGCCTGGTTTTGTTTGCCTTGTTTCTGCAGTCCCTGGAATTTTCTCCATAGCCCCCTACTGGCCATGTGGACCCATGACCAGGTTCCCATGGCAACTCTGTTGGTTTCCTTTTCTTATCTATTTTGTGTCTCCCAGCATTATTCAGTTGAGCAAAGTGCAGAGACTAAGTTTTAACTCTATTAAGTGATAGCCCGACACCATGTCTATGCTGAATGCTAGATTATTTTATGTGCAATTTGCCAAATGGATAGTATGTTAAATTTTATGGATAGCCTAGAATTATAGCACTGATTTTCTTTTTTGAAAGATATCAGTGTTAAGTGCCTCCTTCTGCCTTCACTATGTTAGCCCAGAAAGCTTATCCACTCTTGCAGATGACTATATTTCCAAATAATCAGGAGGGTTACTCAGTATTTCATGTAACTATTGAGAACAATTTAAAATGAGACACCCATGAAGAAAATACCGTAGTCCCAGTAATTTGGCCACTATTCTAGGCTCATACATGGAGAATGACAGTAAATTTAGGATAAAAAGAGCAAAAAGCATTGAAGTCATAAAAGAGAGGATGCAGTTGATACAGCGGAAAGAACACTTGCTGTTAGAATCCACTTATAACACATTCAAGTCCAAGATCTCCACTTACCACATGGAGACTTTGGACAATTCATTAACACTCTCCTCATGAGCAATGCTAGGATAAAACTAGGATAATAGTTCCTTCTTCTCTTCCAAAGCTACTAGGTACTCATACACAGCATAGGAGAGTAATGAAGATACTTAGCAAGCCATGACTGCAGGGCATTGCATTATTTAACTTGAAAAAGTAACCAAACTAGCTCCAGTTCCTTGAGCACGTACTATGTGCCAGGTAATATAACTGGTGTTCTACATGTCTTTGTGGCTCATGTGGAGCTAAATCTTGTTACACATATGCAAAGATGGCCCTCCTACTCATAGTTCCCAAATCTTTCTTTGCTTTGCTGCTCTGATAATCCTTGGTTCATCTTCAAATCTTGGTGCTGAGGTTTCTGTGATGAAATACCTGGCACCTTGCTCTTGGCTTTATCTCCTCTTCTCTGGAGCATTGTGCACGTAGCAGCTTGGCACAGCACAGGGTGAAAAACTTGAGCTAATCATTAACTTTTTCTTCCACTCTTCTCAGATGTGCCAGACAATGAAAATAGACTGTGACCTTTTCGTGAAAACAAAATGAAACCTGAAGTGATGACAGTCTTCCAAGGCAGTGACCTGAACTATGGCAAATACTCTCGATGACCTCAAATTCTCTCGGGAGCCCTCAAAGTCTTGTCTCACTCATTCTGCTCTGCAGGTGTTTCTCTGTCCCGTGGTTTGGTCTTCCTTTTTGTTGAGGCTGTACCTTACTTATCGGTGCACAGCTTGCTTTTAGCCTGTGTTCTGAAATACCCATGTTCTCTCTGCCAACCTGAATATGAGGCAGAGTTTGTTCTTGGTATTCTGATGTTTATATGCATGGGATCAAAGGGAGATGCATCTGGAACTCACTAAGCATCCTTCCAGATGGTAAGCTTGCTTCCAGATGGTACGTTTGTTAGGAGAGGGAGAATTCACCGAATGTAAATATCACACCTCCAGGCAGGGCCCTGTGACCCTATTTCTTTCAGGATTATTCAGGACTTGGAATGAATTTATCTGCCTCAGCTTTTCACAGGATTTTTTTTTCTTTTCCTGAGTCTCAGTGAAATAAAGGACTATGGCTTGATTCTTCCTATTTTCAAAGTTTAGATAAATTCAAAAAGCTGTTATCAAATTTCACAAAGACTTCAGGGGTCTTTGTTGCCAAAGTACCATCAGTGGGCCCAAGCTGATATTTGGCTGACTCTTACAAGTTAACGAATTTCAGCAAATGGGAGCTGCCCACCTTCCCTTATTTTGGTATGTCATCAAGTTTAAAGAATGATCCCGTCTCCTTGCAAGATGGGTGATCCCAATAACTGCCGCAGGGTTTGTTTCAGAAAAGGTAGCATCGAGGTCTTTCCTTTGAATATGGGTGGACACAGAACATTTGCACCCTGGGCTTCTAGGCCAGTGATCTTGGGAGAACAAACACTGCCAGATTGTTCTGCTGCTACTCTTATAAAAGTCCTTTGCCCCAGACTTGCTGATGTATGCTCTGGTATGGCCTGGCAACCAATATTCAACAAAAGAACAATTTCCATTCCTATTGCATGTCAGCTATGTGACAGGAGCTAGAGACCCAGGTAGCGATTGTTGACACACTGCTGATGGAGGCTGTTCATCTCTGCCATCACACCGTAGGCATTTTTCTGGTCATGACCATTGACTGAACTTCTTTCCAGAGTGTATTGACTAATACTACCTTTCCCCAAGCACACAACTCTGGCCCGGTGGGAGTTCTTGATGGAATTTGTGCTTCTGGCCCTGAACTTGCCTTTGCTCCCTATGAACCCCAGTCCAGTCAACCCAGATGGCCTTGAGGAGCAACCCCAATTGACCCAATTAGCTACGTGAGCTGGCTCACAGTGCCCTGGCTGTCGACCCGGGAGAGAAAGATTTGGACCACAGCTGCAGTTCTTGTGCGGCTAGCTCCATCGACAGGCTAGTAGGTCATTCAACTGGATTTGTTTCTTTCTCTTAGCTAGTCAGAGATCACAGGTGTTCCTAGCCCACCCAACTGCCAAGAGCAAATGTGGGGTCCTGATGTGTGGCAATACTTGCTCTCCAAAGAGTACAAGCTGAGTTCTCTGCATTTTTGTGCATTTTATTTGCAGCTTGGAGGTTTACAGGCCTAGGTATACAGATTCCATAATTTGAAAATGTGGGATTCAGATGGACCTGAAATTTACATTTGCAGTGTAGGTTAGCTAAACAAATGAAAGCAATCCTTACCTTCTTTTTATACCTACCTAAAACCTAAACATCAACACCTCCAAAATTGGGGGCTAGAGAAGACAGACCAAAGTTTACATTCATCAAGGCAAGAAACAGTTTGTGAGTCTCTCTGAACACCAACAGAGTTATAAGGAATTACAAATAATTTTTTTTATCTGTTTCTCTGCAATCATATGTGCTTCCATGTGTGGGACCGTGCACTGTGAGCAATTATGTCACTTGCGGTTCACTTTTATTTGTGAAAGGGCTGCATTTGGTGACTAACTGCAATCAAGTCCAGCTCTTTACTAATTCAGAGGGAGGTTTCTTGCGCCATTATTCTGAAAATAGTGAGATTGTACTGTAATCACAGAGAATCGGTTATATAATGCTTTGAGTTCTCTTAACTTCCAGACAGAGTTATACCTAAAACCATTGAAGATCTCTGGCTGCTTCTATTGTTGTTCTGCTATCTGGTTGGTCATCACTATTAAACGGCACCACCCAAAAACAATCTGTTTGACTATTGCAACATGCTTTCTCCCTCATTTTAATCCTCCCCTAGATAGTCCTGCAATGATTATTTCTTGATCTCAAGTGGGGAGACTGAGGCACATTGAGGCCCTCTGAAGGATTTCATGTCTCAGAATCTTCTCCCTGTGAGCTAAGAATAGAATTCTTGCTTTTCACGTTCCAGCTCTTTATAAAAAGTGATCAACAAATCGCTCCAGTCACAATTGCCTGTTCAGCTGTGCTTCAGAGAGTTGTTCTCTCTTGTTTGAACACTTGGAAGATATATTCCCCAGCTTCCAGAAGATGCCCTATTTTCCCGAAGTATTCAAAGCACTTTTACCTCCTGGAGATGTGGAAATGGCTACATAGGAAAAGGGAAAGGATTAAGTACAAGAGGGAGGGAAACAGAGCTCCTTCCTTTCTAGGCCCAACTCTCCATTCAGAATGAAGCCAGGCTTCCCTTAGCAATGACTTCCTGTGGAGTCAGGTGCTGGTCCAGAAATAATAAAGCTGATTTAGTAAAGTGCTTGTCAGAGAGACATCATGCTGAGCATCACCCTGTTTCATCTTGCCATCAACCATGGAAGTCAGTAATTTTACTATTTCTGTTTTGTAGATGAGGAACCCAGAGCATCAAGAGGAAAATCACGTGCTGAAGCTCATAGAGCCATGAATGTGACTTCAGAGGCAACTTATAATTGAACTCATCTCCCAAGAGCCAGGCAATGGCACAAGAATCTTGTGGCAAAAGTTTCGGGTCTCACACCTCTCAAACTTGGGGTTTAGGAGTTGTCTGACAACTTCTGACACAATTGAGGCCATTTTGGACAACCACTCATAAGGAATGGTATCTATCAGTTTGCCACTGGAAGAGTGTCTGTCACTGTTTTTGCTATGCCCACCCCTCCCCTTCCTTTGTTTGGACCTGACACTTATTTGCCAGTCAGTCTGGGTCTCTTGGAGGGACATAGTGTATCATTCCTAGTAATTCTTTTATCATGTCTGTTGGCAGAACTTAGAATTGCGTATTTGGATCTGAATAGGTATGCCAAAGTCCAATGTTTAGAGGAATGAATTACTCATTTCTCTGGGATTCTTACTCATTCACCCAGTTAGACACAGTATGAGCATTAAGTATGTGCTAGGTGTGTTGCTGAGCAGTAGGCTGTAGAAGTGAACATGACGAGCTTGACCTCTCCACAGATTTTGTAGCTGGAAAAGAGTTCGGCAAAATCTTATTGTGGACTGAATCTGGCACTACAGCCTGATTTTATAAATAAAACTTTATTGGTACACAACTATGCTTGTCCATTTTCATATTGCCTGTGGCTGCTTTGTTCCACAACAGCAGAGCTGAGCAGTTGCAACAGAGACCCAATGACCTGCAAAGTCTAAAATATTTACTATTTGTCCTTTACAGAGAAAGTTTGCCAACCCCTGTCCTAGAATGACATTGATTTTTCAAGCCTGAAAACTTTTTTTTTTGGTTACAACATGCATTTATCCCCAGAGTGATCATCCCTGAGGGTTGTTTATTAGTAAGTTTGCTTTCCATGAAGAAAAAGGGTCATTGCCAGAGGACTCAGTAATTCTGAGAGGAAACATGAAATTCTAAGAAGAAATAGCCACTTACACGTACTGATTTTGTTGCTTGCCAGATAGTGGTCCGAGCACTATGCATGTATCATTCAGCTCATTTTCACAAGAACCCAGTACAGGAACCCTGTGATAAGGCCCATTTTATAGATTAAGACAGGTTAAGTCACTGACCAAAATGCAGGACTAGAGGAGTAGTCCTGGCATTTAAATACTGGCAGCCTGGCATGGAGGCTGCACGGCTCTCGTGTAGAAGAAACTGCGCGACGTGGTGTCTTGCCCCACGTGTTGGTGCACAAGAAGAAAATCCACTAGGGAAGTAGCCGACAGCACTGGCCCGGAGACTGCTGGGTCTATTTTTAGCCCAAAGAAAACCCTCATCCAAGAGAGAATGAATCACATACTCAGAGACACTCTCTGATTAGAGGGGGATAGAATTGCTGTACCATGCTCTGAGCTTCACTGTAATTAAAGTGCTTCTCAGATGTGAATGTGTCTAATGCCTCTGCTAATGCTGATCCATGGAGGATGCTTTGAAACTCAGTAAAAAAAATAGCAACATTGATTCATTTTGTTAGAAACAGGAAATAGTGAGGAGCAAGCAGCCCCTCTGGAATTTATTCCTGCACTGCATTCTTAGGGATTCCCAAGACCCTAACGGGTATGCTCTTCCTTCCCTTCTGACACCCCTGCATTTCTCTCCACTCCCACAATATTCTTGCGCCTGCCTCATCAAACCTCTTCTTGGGTCCTTGATACATTATGTCAGGGCCAGGAAAGTCATCCCAGGTAACCGTCATGTCTGAGTAGAGGGTAATAGGAAGCTTTCATAGCAGACAATCTGTTCTCTTGTATATCAGTACAGTCATCTTGAAAGCATCACCCCAAGTTACCCAAACTTTATGAACCTGATGTTAGTTGATCAGTATGCAGAGTTTTGATGATCTTTGGTTCTCCATGAAGGATAATCAGTCCTATCCAAAAATTCTTGCAGAAATGTAGATTCCTAAAAGAATACAAAGCTCTTTTCTATGGACCCCATGTGGAGAAGTGATTAGAAAATCAGGTGTAGCTTTGGCTGACGGGAAATCAGAACTACCTCCATGTGGGCCTTCCCTTGTCATGAGAGTTTATGTAGTCATGGCTCTATGGTGCCTTCTAAACAGGGTATCCGCACCCATCACCCAAAGACCCAGTGCCACAGGTGCATACAATGGGACACTCCCCAAGGGAGTTTTCTAAGTTATCCTTTATTTCAGATATCAGCTTGAGTTATAATTTTGATATAAGTAAATGCATAAAGTATGCATGAAATTACAGAAAAGTAAAAGGCACCTACTTTTAGGTCTGACAAGCTATTCCCTTCCTAGAATTATGCACCACAGTTCCCATTGCTCTATAAAATCTTTGGGAGGCCTTGTATTTCATATGCAAACAGCATGGCACTCCTAGAACATTTAAATAGCCTGTCTCTATAGAATTAACTAGACAGCCAGCATTGGAGAAGTTGGGAGATAATTATGTCCTCCATGAAATGAAGTTCTGTTCTAAGGAGGGAATGTGGCCAAGATACCAGGTAGATGTGTCTTTTTCTCTGCATTTGGCCATCTCATGCCAAGATACATTCCAAGCCAGCCTTTTGCTCATGATTTTTTTTTTCATGAAATTCCTTTATTCTCTTATAGCCTACTTGTCATGATCATGGTAAAAATATAGATTTCACTTATCCCCAAGATTTTATTTGGGGCACCCTGTGGGGCTCTTGCATAACCTCTTTCAAAAGAAGTTTGCAAAACATAATGATCTTGTCATCTGCTTTTCTTTTTTTAGCTCAAAATAATCAAATTAGCAGGTAGGAAAGACTCAAGCTTTCTAGTTTAAATTTGAGCCCAAATGATTCAAAGTTAATATATTTTTGAAAGGGTTATCTAATTAAATCTCAAATGGCTCTGGCTAATGCTTAGTCCTATTTCTGATTCCAGCTGCACTGTCAGTCTTTGAGAATTAAGGAACCAGTTAATAAGAAGGCAGGGAAAAAAGAGAATGGAAAAGAGAATAAGAAGATGGATTTAATTCTGTCCTTTTTATGGTGTCTTTAATACAACAGACAGTACATTTCAATCTCTGGGGGAGAAAAAAGGCATTACTTGGAAGAAGTAGAGACCTATCCTCAATGATATCTCCTCTCTGGATACCATAGATAATATCTCAGGGCTGCCATGCACAGTTATTCACACTGAGCACTGCATATCTCCAGGGACACGTTCTATTCACAGTTTCTATGTATGGATATATACACCTGTGTGTATAGACTGGACAACTGACTTTTCCTGTCTGGCGCTGAACCCTGGCTCCCGCTTTCCTTCCCTAACTATGATCTATAATCAACCCTCAAAATGGGTCCTTATTAGCCACTCTGGTTATTATCCCAGTCTTGCACAATCAGTTTCCTGAGGGTCCATTCACTACTATGTTGGACCCATTTTGAAGACAAAAACTTGGATACTCACTCCGCTCTTGGCAATGCCGAGTGCTTTCTCAGTGTGGGCCTGGCTCTCCACCAGGACTCTGCCTCTTGGATCACGAAAGAATCTATTGTTTATGATTTTATATCAAATTATGCCCCTATTCCCAGACCCAGAAGTGCGCCAAGCCATCCAATTTAGAAAGGAGAGGGGTAGGAAGAATAAAGTAATAATAGGGGAATGTCAAAAAAAAAAACAACAAACAACAAAAACAGACCTCTTCCTCTCTGGTTCATTTTGTCAAATACTGGCCTGGTTGCTAACGTAGTTGTTCATGCGCACCTGCAGAGAGCTAGTCTTTTACTTTGACTTAGAGTACTTTGAAGTGGCCTTGCATTAAAATCCATTTGCATCTTCCTCTGAGAAGATCTTAAGAAAGCATGGTTCAGTCAGCAACAGAGAGATACCAAGTACGGCTTGTCCTATATATTTCATTCTGCTAAAAATACTCCCTGGCCACTTCTACAAACCACACGTTGTCTCACGGAGCATTAGCTGACTGGTTCTTTATCACATCACCCTCTTCTGGCTCTTTCCTTCCTTTTATTTCTTTTTTCTTTTGGATTCAGTGGCTCACTTTCTCTAGAGCTACAGGGAGCCTCAAGACATCTCATTTAGCAAGTTGTCTCGAGGTCAATCAGATAGATTATCCCCATTTTACAAGGAAAAGTAGACAGTACAGGCAGAGGAAGAAACTGGTTTCAAGTTACACAAACTGAGAGACTCATGAAGCTGTAGACCAGTGTACTTAGCCTTGACTGCAAGTGAGAATCAGGTGGGGACCAAGATTATAGAGCAATGGAATAGCTGCTCATGCTGGCTAACTTACATGAAAATCCCCTGCAGTGTTGTTGAAAAAACAGATTGCTATACCTACGGAGATAAAGCAATCAGGAGATGTGTGTGTGTGTGTGGGCCTGAGAACTGGCATGTAGGACCAGTCTCTGGTGAGACCGAGGTGCCTATATGGGGAACCTACTGGGGTCACTGTTCATGGAAACACCTATTTGGAGAGATTAGCTTGGGCATGGGCCAGTGCCTCCCTGATCCTTCAGAATGCTGCAGGACCCCCTGTTTGGTGACTTGGGCATCCAGTCAAACAGAAGTGCACATCTCCTCCAGGGGATGGACAGGAAGTGCCCTGGACTAGAGGGTCTCTGTCACTGTGACTCCTTCACCCTGGTCCTTGGTCTCAGTACTGCCCACAGTCTTTTCCTCATTACCTAGGACTCTGCCATGGTTCTGCCCTCTGCATCACTGGGTACTCCACAGACCACCTTTTCACTCAACAGCTTTTCCTGGTCTGTATGTCTCCTATCCAAACTTCCTTTCAGGTGCCACAGCCAGGTATACTGTGCAGAGAACGTGTTGCTCCCCCAGCTTGGGCCACTGCTTCTTCTTGACCTGAGTGTTCATTGAAAAGGGTTCCCACAAGCTGCTAAGATTTTTTGTCTCTTGTATCCTTTCCTGCAGGGACCAGCCTAAGAAACCGATTGTTTCTGCTTCCCACATCCACATTTCTAATGGCTCACTAAGTAGATTTCTGATTTTGATTTGAGAGCTATTTTTTTTCCAGTCCATTTACTGGGCATTTCTGATAAACATACTTAATTCATTTGCCCAGTCACCGAAAACATTTATTGAGTATTTATTATGTGACTAGCACTATCCTAGATTTATAGATGGCAGAAATAAGATGCCTTCCCTTCCTGGTGGGGACAATAGACTTGTAATATAGCTCCCAGTTCAGTGTGATGGGTCAGAAATACCACCCCATGTCATACAAAGGCTGAAATTAAACTATGAGTCCACCGAGACAGAAGTCACAGTCCTTCAATTCCTGGGGGCATGGGTTTGAGGGTTTCTGAACATTGCCATTTGGCAATACAAAATTGACCAATATGTGTGGTAATGATGATACCTACAAAAGGGCAGAGAAGCGCATTGTCACAGCAGTGTGCATGTGGGCAACAGAAGAGACCAGCTGATCACCACTGATCAGAGCTGCTGTTGAGAAGAAGAGCTTAGTAATGGGAAGCTGCCATCACCCCAACTTACTGAGGTCGTGTCTGCACCATGTGGCTTCATCCTGTGCTCTGTTGGCGGTTACCCATTTTTCTCAGTGATTTGTATGTGAAACAGAGTTTGTACTCTGGAAACTGCAGCTGCCCCCAGCTGGGAGGATGACCTCCTGGGCAGGCCACCCCATCTAAAAATGCTTTGGTCAGTTGAAGGGGATGTCAGAGACAATTTAGTTCTTAAAAGGGCCACTCGAGGAAGAAATGTCAAGTACCCAGGACCAAGGGCAGAATTGGGTTGAAAGAGCAATGATGAGACCACCAAGGGTTTGGTGCTCACTACATAATGAGAAAATAGCCAAAAATGCAGAAATTCATGTAGACTAATACAAAGGGAAGTGGAGATTCACCCAGAGATCTTTTCATTACTTTCACCCATTTGCCAGCCAGCGCTATCTGGGATATTCTATGCTTCATTCTATGTAGGACAGATAAGTGGAGTTTTTGTAAACAGAATCCTTTTCAAAATGTTTAGGGAAGTTGTTATTTAAAGGCAAAAGATAGGCAGTCTCTGTCTTAAAAGAAGAAAATATATGGCAAGCTGCATCAATTTTACCTGTTTTTAATTTTTTTAGAGTGTGACAATCCTTAGGCAAAATTCTTCCATGGATAACATCTACCCTGAGAATTTCTCAGCATTTTCTCACTTCATAGGAAAACCCTAGTTCCTCCTGGCTTCCCAGAGCACCCACGTGTGAGGACTCCAAATAGTCTGATTCTGACCTACCCCCACATCCACCCAGACAGGGCCACTCTGATCTTCACCCCATCATAGACATAGCTACCTGTTTGTATCTCATTCATGCAATGCGCTGTTCTTTTCCAATGTGATGAATGATGCCCAATTAAACCCGTGGGGATTATTTGGTAAGGTTTTTGGAGAGCTGGAACCTTCATTCAGAGGAAACTGTCCAATGGTCTTGCAGAACCAGAGAAGGTATTTTTGACATAAGTTTTCTAATCTCCATCACCTCACCCACACCGGACATGAAGAAGCAAATTCTAAATGCAAGTGTATTATCTACTCTAAATTTGACCATGAATGAGGTTCAGAGAAAAACAACCATATAGAAAAGTCTTTCATATGGGAAAGTAGTTAGAGGAAAAAAAAGTTTGGGGACTCTGGATGTGGAGAAGGGAATGCTAGACAGGAAAGACACAAGTAACTTGAAGTACATCTATCACAGGGCTGTCCCGTAGAAATGTGTGTGACCTGTGCACATCACTAAAGTTGTTCCAGTAGTTGCATGAGACAAAGTCAAAGCAAGCAGGTAAAAAATAATCCTGATAATGTATTTTATTTAACACAATACATCTGAAATGACTTTTTTCGTATATAATCTCCATATTTGTTTTATGTATAATGAATTAGTTACATATAATTTTATATATTTATATTCATAAATGTAAACAACCTTCATATTATATTTATAAATATATAGATTTAATATAAAGTGTAAATATACAATATATAAAATATATATTTAACATGTAAGTAACTTTATGGAGCTGTTTTTTATAGTCTTCATGCCAAATCTTAAAAACCCAGTGTGTCTGTTTTGTATTCTGGCATTTCAGTTGTCATATGTGTGGGTGTTATATAACGGGCAGTTCTGGGCTATCAGGGGCTAGTCAGCTGTCCTACAGCAACTACATGGAGGGATGTTTCTTGTATCTGTGAGGACAATACTTATGATAGGCAGGAGAAGGCGCTACTAAGACTGTGGCAGCCATCATCCCACTGTCTTTGAGATTTTGACTTACCTGGTCTGGGGGTGAGCTGGGCATTAGTATTTGTGAAACGCTCCCATGTAATACATAGCCAGGGATGAAAGTCACAGGAGGAAGAATTTCCCCAAAGTGAGATCATTAAATATTAAGATGAAAGCCTTAAAGTTCCCTCATCTTATGTGTTGAAATTAAAGAACCAGAAAGGAAACTTACCTATCCCATTTTACTGTCAATGGAAAGACAGCTTTGAGCATTACTGTTTGTGCTTTGGGGAGATTTTGTTTGCTTGTTTATGTATTTATATATTCAATGCTTCCCTTCTCTTTTTTTTTTGCCTTTTGAACCTAAAAGACTGGGTTTTGTCTGAGTTGAACTTAGGGGTATATGATGATGATTCTCAAATCAATCCCTAGTTCTGATGGGTTCTCTTCTCATCTAGGGGCCCCTGCTAGACGCCTGTCCTTATTGCTGCATGGTCTCTGGCCACATCTTCCTGAAAGCACCAAATCTCTTATTGCTGCAGGCTGGTGAAGGTCTCTGGAAATGTGTTGCTTGCCATATCTCTAAGGCAGAGAAGGTTTTGGATTGTGGAGGTGCTTTATGAGTTTCATTTGAAGGGCTATGGCATCTTTCTAGGTTCTTGATAACATAATGGGCAATTTCTGCCAGCCACATAAATATTTAGAAATAAGAAGACATAGCCTATTGCCAAATAAGAGCAGTTTCAGTGAAGGTCATTCTTGGGGTGGAAATGCTTTGAAGATTGATGTGTAGAGCTGATGTATAACTGTCATCCTAGAAACTCGAGTACATCCCTTGTTAGAGGCCCCATGAGGATGCAAAGATCTCTTCTGAAACCTGGCTTTGCAAGAAATTTAGATAACAACTGTCTCACAAAACCTCACCTCCTTCAATTCCCTTTCATACAACAGTAAATCACTCTCTTGCTTGCTCTTGTTTCTAAAAGTGGGTCACTCTTCAGAGTTTGTATTTCAGTTTCTGGGAAATGTCTGCTGTCTCCTATACTCTTGTTTAGCAGCTCAGACCAAAGAGAATGAATGAGACAGCAACTAGCCACTTTGGTCACTGAAAAACTAAGTTAGAATTCTTTCCTTTGCTCCTTAAGATTTTGAAATTGATTTGTAAGGGAATAGGTTTGTATTGGGAATGCACAGAAATGGCTTACTTAGCGTATTATTCTCTGGTTCTAATAGGTTTATAGAATAAGATTTTTAAGAATCTCCTCCAAATTTCTTTTTAAAAAGTCCCCAAATATATGGTAACAACTGGTTTGGGTGCCTTTCTGAGGATCCCAGGGGAGATTATTGGTGATGAAGGCTGGAACCCCAAAACAGAACAAATTGGTCTCACAAGCAGCCAGCGACAGCCTTTCTGAATACAGCTGCTTTCTTCATTAGAAAACTAAAAATAGCCCTGATCATTGCAGGCTGGTTTCACTTTAAACCTTCTGCCACTTCCATTTGTCTGTTTCATTCAGGGTTTCTGCATGGCTGTGACATGGCGATACTATTTCAGACTAAAAGTGCATTGGAGAAATGCTTCTTTTCTCCCCCCATGTTCACTCCAGATGTCCCCAACTGCCCAACACTGTTTCATATTAGGGAAACTCATGGAATCTTCCGGCTTCCTCACCATCCCCATCTGCTTCACTCATTTTTTGAAAAATAAACACCATCCGCATTACGAGCAAGAATCTACAATTATTAGAGGCCTTTTTTTTTCCTCCAAGGAAATGTTCATTACATGTGTGATTTTCTATGGATAGCTGATGAAATATTGAGTACTACTACCCTTTCAGCTGCTGCAGGATTTTACTAGCTTCTCTACTCACTTAAGTTTGGGGAGATACGTTTGCTTTCCTGAGTTGGCTGTCTCTGGTCCGCTGACAAAGTCAGTTTCCTTTTCAGCTCTAAATGTGAAGTGGAATCCATTGAGGGGAGAGGGGAGACCAGGTGAGGTCAGTCTACGGACTACCCAGTGCTTAGTTCCTGCCTCGGGAAGGAAGTTGGTTCTGCACGATGGTGGAGGTTGGGCCTTCGTTACAGCAAGGTAAGTTACTCAAGGAGTTTACAGCAGTCTGGTATTGTTATCCTTCTACCTCTCAGCATGCTGAGGTTTGAGGGAATGGAAGCGAAAAGAGGGAACAAATGGGAGAACAAAGAAAATCAACCTGCTGCTTAATACTATCCATTTACAAAAGGTACCCTCACAAAACCGTCATACAACCCCAAACTAGAATCACTTACAATTAAAATATGGAAAGTAAGCCTCAACCTTAAATCCGACCACATTGTATACAAAAGTATGATTTTAATGGCTTTAATAGAACTGAAAATCTTAGAGATGAGAGCTAATGTTGCTATGGAAACTTTTACATGTCTTGACTACAGAACTCTTAGTTTTAAATTTGCAAACTTAGTATTGCATTAGCTTTTTTCACATTTGATATCTGGTTGGTCTTTTGAGAAGATAAAAGGGGAAAAACTGCATGTCAAACTAGTACTTCTTGTTATACTCACAGCCAAAGGAGAGGGTGGTTTATGATTATTTGACACTTTTTTTTGTCTGCATAAGGAAACCTCCACAAAGGAGCTTACATAAGGGCTATACAGGGTGAAGATTTTATAGTGAGGCATGATTAATTCAGTTCCAGAATCTTCAAAATTTGAATGATTTCCTTTTCTCATAGAACTAGATGTCCAATGTCTGAATTGATAGGCAGGGGTTCATGGACTTAAAACTCCAAATTTTACAGAGTTCAAAAATGCTATGAAGAGAAGATAAGCTGTTGTCTGCAACCTCTGCTGATTTGCTGCCCTGGTACTGCCCTGTGGCCCTACAGGTGTAAAAGTAACACGCAAAGAAAACCATTTGATGAATCTCTGCAGTGATAACTCAGAAAGTTTCAGTATCCTTGGTCCCACCTTTTCTTCACCATCCTCTTCAGTATCCCCAGACTTTGGCACTTAACCAGTGGCAGATTGGGCAACTGGAACCATTGTAAGGTTCAGAGGCAGAAAGGCCTGGGCTATAGACATGTAAGTTCACTTCTCTGAGCTCTAGCATTCCCAGTGAGTGATTATGCCTCCTGAACATTGTGGACAATGACTAAGATGAATGCAAAATATTGGTAATTGAGATAAATACTTTACCTAAAGCATGGCAGTCTCTCAAAAAATAATATTTCCTCCAGTTGGAAAGTGTCCATCACTTTGGAGGCATAAAGGGGCAAACTCCATCCACGTTGAACATGAGTCCTTGCGAAAGGGACAAAAATCCCTTCTCTTCTCCTAGCTGCCACAATTACATAGATGGATTGTTTTAACTTGAGTTTTACCGATAATCTTTTTACTCTAAAATTCGTTCACTTGTGCTGTGATGGAGTTGTTCCCTGTCCTCTCAGTGACTGACACAGGGCCTAGCATAATAAATACCTGCTGGACATAGGGGTGGGGACAAAAGTGGGGTTACAGCACATATAATTGGGGGACTTCTATTTTATAATTTAAAACTACAAATACAAATCAGGTTAAGACCTTATAAAGTTATGCCTTGAGTGAACTGTGGAGTCCTGAAGCTTAAGTGTCATCAGTATTTGAGCTTTGCAGTAGATTTACCTTTCAGTGAAGGGAACTTGGTCCTGAAAATGACAAGTGAATGACAAACTGCCTTTTTGTGGCTTTGTGTTGTCCTGTCTTCTTTTGATTCTGTGGTGAATCTGTAGTGTGTACTTGAGAGGAAGGCTAATCATGAGAAACTATTATATACACAAGCATTTCCAAGTGATGTGGGAAAGACTGCCACAAGACCACATTGATCATAAGAAAAATCTCGAGGCTAACTTTTCTCAATTACCTGTGTGGATTTCTGATGAGGGCCTCCTCCTGACTTATAGATGGCCATCTTCTCATTTTGTCCTCATGTGTTCTTTCCTCTGTGAATTCCAAGGGGGGGGAAGGGAGGGGGAAATATTGAAATCTTTTTTTTTTTAATAAGGTTACCGGTCCTATCAAATTAGCACCCATTCCATATGACCTCATTTAACCTCAATTACCTCCTAAAGTCTCTATTCTCAAATACAGAGACCTTAGGGGTGAAGGTTTCCATGGATGAGTTTTGTAGGGGGCATAATTCAGTTCATATAAGGCCAACCAACCAATGTCTTCACCTGTGGCTTTCATCTGAGGATTCACTTACCCCACTGTGTATCAATACACTCATCAGATATGAGGATGACATCAGAGGAAGGAGAAGTAGAAACAAAATGGCATCCTGCATTTCCCAGCAGGCATGTGGAGATGCTGCTGTGTGTTGAAAGGAGATACTAGGTCACAGTGAAATGATTTTCTTGGCCCTGACAAAGTTTGGCTTCCTTTCCTTTACTGCTCTTTGTCTTTCATATTTAACTCCTTTTCTTATTTCCTTCCATCCTGTTTTTCTTCTTTCTGTCTCTCCATTTCCAGTGGTAGAGTTAAACACAGTGTATCTTGGCCTTTTATTCATGGTTATGTATTTTTGATTTTCCAAAAATGAGTGGTGTTGACTTATGGATAAAAAACATGAGAATAGAGAGGGCAGAATAGATGGGAGTTTGATGGTGTCAGGCAGAGCTGGTGTCTGTGTAAAGCATGAGATATGACTGTTACACTACCGTGGGGAAGAAAGAAGGATGAAATCGTAAGAACTGAGTGGCAGATGTTAGCATAGAGCAAGAAATACCCCAAGTGATAACGCTGGGCCTCAATTTTCTTATCAGTAAAAGAAAAAATAAAAAGAAAGACAACACTAGAGTAGAAAATCCCCAAGTTACCTTCCAGGGCTAACACTCCCTGCCTCTGTATGTCTCCCTACCTTACCTTACTTGGAAATGGCATTGATAAATAAACCTCTTTGTGTGCCTTGTAAGAAAATCATTATGCAAATTCAAAGTATTGCTCAAATTAATTCTAATGAGGTTCAGGGGGAAAAACAAGTAACAACCAAAACTCTTTAATAAAGTGTTCTAAAAAGAAAAAAAGAATTATCGCCCACTTCTGCACTTCCTGCTTTTGGCAGGGACTAGAAGTGGAAATCTGAAAACACTGTGAGACAGTCTGTTCTCATGGTATTTCTAGCTGAGAACAGGAAGGAGGGGAAATCTCATGAGTGAGAGAGCCTGTTTTTCAGTGATTAGCAGGCCAGAGAAGTTTCACTGGGCAATCAAGCTTGACAGAGCCTCTGAAAGTTTTACCTTTATTTGGTCAGCAGAGTGGATTTTGCCAGAAATACCATCACTATCACCCAGACACAACTCTCTCCATTATAATTATGACTGATAGCTACCCTCCCCCAAAGCAGGTTGTGAGGATTTGGGGACCCAGACACAGGCCACATGGCCCCTGTCCTTCTAGAGGTATAACTCACTGGAAGGGACATGGATTCAGACAAGAGGATAATGACAATTCCAAGGAAGGAGCCATCCACACAGTGAAAAACATTCCTTATTAGTTTACATTTGCTCTCTGCCTCCCCATGGTGCTCTCATCACTCATCATGAATATTCTGCACCTTTAGGCAAAAAACAATTCTTAATTCCTTTCACTCTTTTGCCCGTCTGGAGTCAAAACAGACTGCCCGGTGTGTGATGCCCATGAGTCACTGAAGCTGAATCATGCTAACAATAAGCCTGGCATGATTAATGCAGTATTGATTGGCTGGACTTGCTGGAACCAGGAACATCCCAAGTCTAGACTAGTTATATTGTCCCTAATTACCTGCTGGAGGGTTAGGTGCATGTGTCAGAGGCTGCAGTGGTCATTCCAGGAAGTACCTGTGGTGACCAAGACCAGGCCTGAAACAATGGTGAATTTATGGCCAGGTCACCAAGGGTGCAGGTGGAATGGTGAGCATTCTCTCCCTGCCCCCACCCCTCCCAAAAAGGGGAACCCCCAGGCTAGAATGATTCTCTCAATGATTACATGGGGAATGTTTCTGGAAAAAGATAAAAAGGTTTGCTTTACCCTTTGAAATAGTGTCACAGCAAGGATCGTGTACTGTACACAAGACAATACTCAGTATCTTATTGAAATCCCTATCCATGCCATGTTTATTTATTTAAGCCTGGGTGATGTGTAATCAAGCACATAGTTAAATGTAAGTAAATGAGGCAGGTACAGTTGGCACTGACCCCACTGTACACATTGTGATGTTTTCACCTACGTGGCTGTCCTGTGCACCATCAGGAGCAAGACTGGCTGAGTAGAATTTAGAATTTCTCAGGGGTAATTTTGTCTGGATCTTCGAGAAAACCTAAGGATGCTTCTTGACTTTATTTACTTCCTCTTGGGAATATGTAAATGAATTAGACACAGACTCATCATTACAAGAACACACGACCCTGTAAATAAGGCAAGCAGATACCCAAATGATACAGAGAAGGTACAAGACATGGCATGAGGAATTCTGAGGATCAGGACATGATGTTTATCAACGTTACAGGTATCAGGTATCAGGTCATTCTTTTCTTTAAATATTTTTCTATTGCAAGTTCATGATAGGAAAGTTACAAATTAAAGACTAGAGAACAGAAGTAAAAATCACCTTTAACTGTCATTCAGTGATAACTATTATAAAATATTGCTATAATTCTAGTCATGTTTGATGCATACTGAGAAATTTTGAAACAACAGTAGAATCATACTGTATATTACGGTTTTACAAACTGTTCTTTTTATTTAACAATATGCTATGTAATATGCTGTGATTATTTTCTCACGCAATTTCCTACCCTTCTACACCGTGATTTTTAATGATTTTATAAATGAGTCTCCTATGGATACACTGAACTTTATTTATCCAGACTCCTAGACCAGGACATTCAGATTGTTTTTAGTCTCTCACTAATGTAAACAATGCTATGATGAGCAACATTGTATATAAATATCTGTGCATCTTGCCAGTTATCCTTAGGATAAATGCCTAGAAGCAGAACTGCCAGCATGTTGATATGATAATCCCAGCTCAGTGGCCTGGCTGATAGGAGATTGCAAATAGGCAAGATGAGAAGATGACCTGGGTATTTCAGTGTTGTTTGTGCTTTTGTATCTTGTGCTTATATCTTGTGTAAACATTGATCCTAGAGATAAAAATACTCATTCTGTTCTAACAACAGAAACATTCTTAGATTTTGACTGCCATTTTGCCAACACCAGCAACTTCACTTTGAATTTGGCTGACACGACTTACCTACCTTTAAAGGGCACAGGATTTTACTTTAAATTTGCTAAATAATTAAAAACAAATCTGCTGGTTTTTGCTGTTTAATGTGTAGTTATTTCACAAGATCAAAGATCACAATTCTACATAATATATGATCAAATTTAGAGTAAACAATTAGTTTGAAATACATACACAGTAAAAAAAAAAGATTTTGTCTCAGCTATCCATACACAGTATTAATTTAAAAAAAGAGTTATAGCTTCCACTAAAGTGTGCCACAGTGGTGGTCATTGTTAGGGGGAAAGCATCATTACAGGCTAAGGACAACAGTGTTTTCATAAACATCTAGGGAGACATGCCTCTGAAATGAGGTGGCCAAAGGTACCTTTCATAATGTAGACAGTTTCAGAGTTGGCCTCTTTATGAAATCCATAAGTAATTCTTTCTCCATGTCAGGGTCACGGGACTCTCATTTGCTCACTCGTTTGTTCAGTTACTCATTCAGTCCCTTCAGTGGTTATTGTTTCAGAGCCTGCTTGTACGTTGAAAGGCATCCAATCAGTGCCCACAAAGCTCAGAGTTTTGTGCAGTAACAGTTAAGTAAGAAAGCGCTTGTAATCATGGCATCGTTATTAGAACGGAATTTTAAAAGGACCGTTTGCCATGACTTTTCCTTTTTTGCTGTTTTTCCTTTGAGTCTTTCCCCCCACTGTCCCTTCCTCTTCCCCCTATATTATCCAATTCCTGGGAAGGATTTGGACCGGGGTATAAGAGGGAGTGCAAGATGGTGGTTGAGGGCTTCTGTAGGAATGCCTGGAATTGGGGACCAGGGGGTACTTACTGCTGCAGCAGGCTCCCTAGTGCAGTCCCACATGGAACACTTGTGGAACCTGGCACCAGAGCACAAATAGAGGCCCCTTTCCATCTGTGAAAAGATATAAAAGTTGTAAATCAATTTAAAAAACTGTTAACTAAATAATAGTTTTAGATGGACAAACTGGAAAAAATAGGCAGAAAACAAGGGTTTTTATCTAATAGAAAGTTGGAAGATTATCAAGCAATGGGCTTAAGCATTGTGGTTCCTTTATGGGTGTTCATTTGACAGCTGGCATGGGGAGGATGAGAGGAATCAAACTCCTGGGGGAAATTCCAGCTGTTGTTTGTAGGGATTGGGACTGGAGTTCTGAGGATGGGTCTTCTGGGTGTCTTGATTTAGGTATCTATTTTAAGGCATGATGAGATTATGGAAAATTTTTTTTTCTTTTTCTTTCCTTTTTCTAGAATAATCATGTTGATTATGTAATTTGAAAAACTTGAAAAGAAAAATGAAGGCTAGAAAGTCATTCTAGGATTGGGAAGTTAAGTTAAATTTTGAGGAAAAGTTTGTTGTTTCAATTTCAAGGTCTATATGATTTAACTAGTTGATTAAAAGTAACCCAGAAACACCAAACATCTTTCTTCAAGAGGTTGCAGGGAGACTGGACAAATACCCAACTATCAAAACTTGGCAAATAGGCCTATATTTTAAAAAGAGAATATGAATGGTCACAGAGCTTATGGCTGAAATTTCTAGGCATACCATTTTACAATTAATCAAATATTTTTTTTAATGGCTTGAGACATTTCAGTGGTCATATTACTCCTGTGATAAGATACTGCATTTACACGGTGATTTATTTTTCCAAAATGCTTCATGTCAAGACTCATTCAAGCCTAGTAGTAGCCCTGTGAAATCAGGGAGATTCCATCCCCATTTCCCAGGTAAAGAAAATGAGACTTAGAAACTGAAATCAGACCCACATGTCACAACTAGTTCCTGGTGGGACAAGAGCCAGAGAATTAATTTCTTGGAACTGAGTCCAATTTTCTTTCCCCAGACTATTAATAAACTTACAAAATTAGTTTCTGACATGTACCCTTATAGTTCAGAAATTTTTGTAAATGTCCTACTGTTTTTCTTTTAATATAACATGTCTTTAAAAGACAGTCAAGATTTCTCTGTGAGTTACTGAAGAATACCAGCACCCTTTTAAGAGATGCCTGACTCCCTGTAAGTAATTCCACAAATGAGGATCTTTATAGAAAGTGCTAATTAGTGCTAAGTACCTTTAGAGATGCCTTCCAGGCTAATGTCCAAGGATACACCATGTGGGGGAGGAAATTATAATAACCTTCCCCTCAGGGACTCAGCTGATTTTCTGTGATGATGAGAGACCACAAGATTATTTTACTCAGTGCTTAAAATATGCATAAGTACTGTGCTAGTATTATTGCAAGGTAAACAGTCTCCCACGTAATCTATTCGGCTGAGATTATCTTATAATAGTCAACATTTATTCAGTTCTAAAAAATTACAGTTAGGAAAGTTAGTTTGATATTTGTAATACATGTATTTGAAAATCAATTTTTAAAATTCAGTATATTATAAAGTGTTTATCGCTTAGAATTTGTCATATTATTTTTATTTATTTTTGTAAATAGATTTTTATTTTCCATTGGTTTTCAAAACTATATACATATAGTAAATCTTCATCTCAATGTATATATAAGCTTTACCTCCTCATCTTGATTTTAGTATGTAAATACAGTAAAAGAATAAAAGGTAAAAATGAACCCCTACCCACAACCTCCCACTCTACACAGTCCAGTAGCTATAAATAACTGTGGTGATTCGCAACACCATGTCAAACAATTTTTTTTCCAACTAGAGAAAATAGCAGCCAACACACACATACAAACACCACATACATTTTTTTATTAAAAAAATTTTGTAGTAAACCTGGAACTTCATGTATAAGGCTCACCGAAACAAAACCAGTGAATCATACAAAAATAAGTCGTCTTCTTTTTTCATATTATGCCAGTTAAAAATGAAGTCCCCACTTAATGGAACCAGAGTGTTTTTGCTCTGCTAAGAAGAGACAGAGATTGATCCAATCCTTATCACTCTATTTTATAGTTAGTAAAATCGATCAATCTGAAGAAAACAAGATAGAGGCTCAGTGTTGTTAAGAAGTCTTTTGTAAATTCCATCAACCACCTGGATGCTTTGGTCACAGCAGAAGCCCATGTGGGAGAACCAGTGTGCTCACTGGCACTGCTGCTTTCAAGAGGTGGTGATCTGTGTCTTCAAGTGCAAGGTAAGATAACTCCCCAGGTCCATCACTGTTCAAGTGCCTCTCGTCCTTCTGAGCTCAGATTACTGTCTGTCACTTAACCTCTCCTGTCTGTGGTCTTAAGTTTGCTGTGGAGTCAGAAGGAAAAGGAAAGCTAGTCAGAAGGTCAAATGTGGTATGATTCTACTTACATAAGTATCTAAACTAGTTACACTTAGAGGAGCAGATTGCATAGCAGTGGACGCCAGGGCCCAGGGGGAGCAGGAAACAGTGAGTTGCCAATCAGTGGGTATAGAGTTTTAGAGAAGCAAGATGAGTAAGCTCTAGGTTGCTGCCTTGTGCTTGAAGCTTGAGATTCAGTATCAAAATACTTTAGATATTCAGAGAGTTGAAGTCTTATATGTATGTTTATCATAATAAGAAAAATATAAAGAAGGAAGAGGAAAGCATAACAAATAGCAAATGTGTCAGGAAGAGAAGTTAATTAAAGGCATAGAAAGCAAGTCTGAGCAGTCAGGAAGAAAGTTCTAGGCAGGGCAAGTGTGCCCTGGGGCACTGCTTAGACTTCGTGGTTCCACTCCCCAAAGGGGAGTCCTTGACACAGATCATCCAGGCAACCCATGAATTCCTCCAGCCTGCACACATTTTTAAAAAATATTGATTTTTTCATTGGTCACATATATATATGTGTGTATGTATATATACACGTATGCATATATTTAGTAATCAGCTTGCACACACTTCTCTTAATTTTTAAGTTTTTTAATTGATTGTACATGCATATATTTGTTGCATCATTGTATACCCTGAGGTTCTCCCAAAACTTTGTCACTCTGTGAACTGTGCTCATCCCTTCCCCGCTTTCACTCTCCCTCCCTTGCTTTATGCTTTAGTTCTGCTATCAGGTTTGTTAGTTTTAACTTTTTCTTGTCCTTTTGTTTGTTTTCCCTATACCCAACATAGAGGTGAGATCATCTGGTATTTCTCTTTTACTTTCTGACTTGTTTCCACTAACATGATTTCTTCAGGTCTATCCAGATTATTACAAATACTTGAAAATTGTCTTTTTGATTGCTGAATAATATTCCATTGTGTAAATATACCACAACTTTCTGAACAACTCATCTATTTTGGGAATTTAGATTGTTTCCATATCCTGTCTATTGTAACTAGTGCTGCAGTGCAGGTCCTTTGTGTTGGTCCCAGTCTGAGTTAGGTAACAGATAAGATCTGGAGAACACCTACTAGTGCCTTCAACTCCATCTCCTTGACCTTTCTTGCCAGTATGCTGCTCGATGGTGGTCTTCTGGGACATACAGAGCTTTTTTGTTTGTCTATGTCTAGCAGTAGATAGCATTTTCACTGCAACATGATCTTTGCCTGTGACAGATTGGAAATAAAACGTTTAAAAACATAGACACCAGACCTCTTCTCCCTAGGGGAGAATTCTACAGTTTGTAGGCAAATACATTTTATTCTTACATGTTTATCTTATTCATGTCTTTATCATAACAATGTAGACATATTACTGTAAGTTAGGCTAGTGGAGAAATTAGCAGACTCCTTATGAACAGATGAGGTCTTGCCAGTTTTGACCGTAGTAGCAAAATAATTATAGTAAAAAGCCACCAGCAGGGCTTAGCATTTGCAGCACAGGGTCACAGCTGAACTAAAGCTGTAAAGTATGAGAAGGTCAGCTTTCCATTGCCTGAGCATTTACATACCCCTGGGGGAACTTAGTGTCTCTGCTATTTTAACTGGACACCAGCAATTCAGAAAGCTAAAAGCTGCTTGGTGTTTTCAGTGATTGATTCATGTTTTATCCCCTCAGTTGATGGCACCTGCCTTTTAGCCAAGCAAACAATAAACTAAGAGCATAAACAAAATTGGTCCCTCTCCTGTTTATAGTTGAGGAACATACTTAACAAAATCTATAAATTTTCATGGACATAAATCCCCAAGCACTACATTTCAGCTGTTTAAAAATCTAATAAAGTCCGGAGTTGCTCTTCTGAGCAGGCTATAAACCTAAGCAGAGTGATTTTGGCATAACAGAAACAGTTTGCAGGGAGATTTAAACATGATTATAGTTCATAGCTGTCAGCAAGTCACAAACGAGCCTTATTCCTTTAATCAGAAACTCTGAATTTCAGGTGTTAAAGTTTATTGGGGAGTTGATCTATCTGCCAGGGTTTCCTAACAATGCAGAGCATCCCCTGAAGACTTTGCAAAAATATGTGTGGTGGTCCAGCTCTTTTTTATCCTTGTGGTCTGGAATTTCCAGGAACCTGATTTCCCACACTTACTGGGCAGTAAGGTTGGGAAGTCTAGGAGACCAGTTTGGAATCTAAAAGCTGACGCTACAAAACTGTAAAGCCAGTCAAAGTTCCCAGGGCAGATGACAGGGCAGAAGGGCACCCAAGAAGCCTGGTGACTTAGTAGGAGGAATTTTGTTCTCCTTCTCAAATACTTAGATAAATTAGCAATGTGCATGCTGTCCAAATACAGGATGGAGATACATCTTCCACCCTTTTTTCACCAGATTGCTTCTCATTAGCTTCCCTCTACAAAATCCTTTCATGATTAGGAGGGAAAACTGACTTGGATAAAATTATCGTAGATATCACAAACCTTAACACTCCACCTAAAATTCCCTAATGACATACAGTAATAGAAATAAAAGAAGCCCTCTGAGTTGTGTGCTATGTGTATTGGGCAAAATCTAATTTTAAATTACTAAACCATTTGAATTTTTCTGCTCACATTATAAGGGGTGGAAAATTGAGTGTTGCATATGGAGAAGATCCAATAAAATTTGTTAAATTAGTGAATCACAAGTGTATAAATGCACCATGTAACAGTGGTGAATGCAACACTCACATTTTCTTAAACATTTCCCAGGCTAGTGAGGGAGAAGGAAAGAGGGAATTCTAAAGAATTCTTTGGCAGAAAACATAAAACAAAAAAGCCCATGATGCTGCAGAAAGACTGGAGGGATACCCAGCTTGGGTGATTAGAAGCTGGGAAGGCTTCCAGGAAGAAATCCTATCAAAGTTGGATCCTGTAGCATGTGTAGGCGTTAGTGATGGGTCCATTGAAATGCAGGAAGAACACTGCAGGCAGAGAACCCATGTTTGAGGTCAGTGTTGGGTATGAAAGAAAGGCTGGACACAGACATGAAGAATCTTGCAGAGTCGTCTTGTGAGATTGGATTTTATCTTAAGAGGAATGGGTAATTGTAAGAATTTAAGATAAAAAATATGATCAGATTTGGCTTCAGAACAATCATTTTCCATTTGAAACTTATTTCCTATTCATTTTCCATGTAATATTTTGCAAATGATGATTATCATAACAGTGGGTTATTGTCTTTTGATAATATGGGGAGTATAATATGGGCTTTCATTGATGCACATTGCCATGCTTTAAATGACAAGGATGCATGTGAAATCATAATATATTAACAATATGAACAATAAATATTTGTATTATAGTAAATAACAGAAAGCATTTGTTTTGGACTTAAAACATGCCAGGATATGCTAAGAAAATATTTTTTATAAATTATCTGATTTAACCTCTTCTGAAAGTAATTTTTACCAGAATGATTAATTGATTGATGATTTCACTAAAACTCTGTACTTAACTCCCAAGTCACTAGAAACCAACCATGTCAGGCTGGTATCACTTCCAATTTATGTGTGTGTAGAAACTACAAATCAGTTAAGATGCTTGCTAATGGACTATTTGCCATGTTCTGGCACAGTGATTTAGGGAACTTTAAAATAAGTCCAGTTTGTTTTTCCATTTGCTGGATAAGGATGTTGAGGAGTAGATTTAAATCACCTCTTAGGTCATATAGGAAATAAATGTCAGTGTAATATTTGCAAGTGTTTTCTGTTTAAGGAACTTTTATTTAACCAAATTATATACAAATAATGATAATTAAAGCCATGGATTTTGTGACATTGTCATGTTTTCATTTTAAAGAAGAATTTTGTAGAAAAAGTGAACTTAAACTACTAAGGTGACAAGATTATCTTTATATGAAGGACAGAAGGTTATGAACTGTGGGTAAAATAATAAGTTTCCAATCCTGTTGGGATGGGAATAAGATGTAGACAATTTGGTCAAAGGTATATCTGACTTATAAAACAACACCACAGACATGCCCAGGCTTTTATGTTAAACTGCTGCGGTTCCCTCACTAAGTAAGATATGTTACCATCCTTAATTATGTTTTACTAGTGTGTGCCCTTATTTGGGAAATCACCTATCACTTCCCAATTTCATGCTTTAGAGGAAGATAGCATTATGCTCTTGTTAATTGCCTGCTTATCTGGGCTGACATTTCTAAACCCACACAGAAAGCCCATAAGTCTCTGTTCAAAAATATTTTAGTGCAGCTAAATGAGCATATAACTGTTGACACACTAAATAAAAGGGTTGACTCACATGTTACCTGGAAACCAATGCTGTATTCTTAGATGGTGTCAACTTACAGAGATCTGATGTCCTCAGCCAGGTCTCCCCTACCCTGGTGAATTTCTGCCTTCTGTCCTTCTGAAGCCTAGAGGCCTGCTAAATGGTTAACAACCAAAAATGAGATGTTGTTGTGTGGGAATACTAATATGATAGGCTAAAGAAAGCAGAGAACTTCCTGGGGAATAATTGGATTTAATGTCTTATTCAAAGAACAGGCTTGAACTAGAGGGAAGACAAAATTGATTGTTGTGTGGCTCACTGACTGCACCGCCACAACCAGAACCTACTCCCACTCCCACAGTTAGGGCCATGGATCACTTCACTGAGCTGGGGTTCAGCTTCCAGGGACAGTCCTCTTCCTCCCCTCTTTAGCGCTGGCTGTAGCACAGGCCGCAAATAAATTGCTAACATTTAAGTGCATCTGTTGCAAAGACAGAAGCACAGAGGACACTGGGGAAATTTCAAACCAAATTTCAGGACTGAACTCATAAAAGCATGCACCATCTGTGGAATTTTGCTCATATGCATCACTATAATGGTGGGGGGTGAGGGGGAACACCAGCAAAGGGAAAAAAGGGAGAGGATTGCATAGTAACTGCATTGAAAACAAACTTCTCGAAAAGGTTCACAGGTCCTATCAGGCAGGATCCCAAATACCCTTCTTTGACTGAGGGGCCTGGCCAGTGGAGACTTAACTGCATGGATCATCACACCCTTCTTTGCACTCCATCTTCTACCCTCCTTCCACCACCTCCTCATATCTCCCCACATCCTACACCCAACTGCCTCCTTGGGTCCTGTCACGAGTCTTGTGTTCAAGACTTTCCACCTTTCTTCCCACTGGTGTGCTTGAGGTCAGGCCAGTCTAGCCCATTTCTGCCATCATCCACAAGGCAAAATCAAAACAATAAGAAAAAAAAAAACCCTCCAAGTGATTTTCTGATAAGCTTTTTATATTTCTATCATGCAGGAAAAGGGAAGTTCCTCCAGCATCCTTTTATAGATGATCGCTCTCATTGTCTCACAAGCTTTTCATTGTTTGTGATTTTCATTTCCCTCCACAGTTCAGGGCACTTTGGGAAAAAAAATTCTATTCAGCACTTTTTCCACTCATAATTCAAGAAAAAAGAGTCATGCAGTATAATAAGGATAATTAGCTCCAACTGAAAATAATAAGCTTGGCACCATGGAGCCCTTCCACTGCACACAGTATCCATTTATCGTTTTGTGTACTCTCTGTCAAGGCTAATTACTACTTCTGTAATTACTAACCTGTTGAAAGAACAAAGGAAAATGCAATGCTGTACTTAAATAAATAACACTGTTTCTTCCAATACATATCTCAATAAAACACTTTGAGAAGAGAATCTGTCTTCATATATTGACAGTGAAAAACTGCTGTTGTGTTTCCTCCAAAGTAACATCAGTCACTGTAAGAATGATACTCTGTGTGTGTGTGTGTGTGTGTGTGTGTGTAAGTGAGGGTTGAATCTTTTTAATTTATATTCTTGTAGAAGGAAGATAGCTGATGATGATCTCATACTTAATAAGGCTCAACATTTATGCAGCACGTTTTCTTTTCATTAATTTGTTAACCTTGGTGCACTGTGGGAACAAGTGCTGTGTAAATGGCCATATGCTTCCCCTGTTAATGTGTCTTAATCCAAACCAGCAGACACGTGTCTTCTCCCTCAAAGAGAGACTGCTGATGATGCCAAACTGAAGTGGAGACAAATATAGTTCTCTTCTTCTCTAGGGGTGATGCACATTGGAAAGTATTAAAACACAGTTTCTAATTTTCATTCATTTCATTCCTCATTTACTGCCTGTCCCTCCTGATTCTGCTCATGATTTTTCTCTTCTACACATGATCTTTATTTGGTCAACTGGGGAAAAGATTTTTGCTCTTTTGGACCAGTTACGTCTGTGGATTCCAGTTTTTCAAGATAGTATAAAGGTTGTACTCACTTCCCTTTAAAGATAATTCTGGTACCACAGAGACAACAAGTTCACACACAAGTGTTCAACAGATGAGTAAAATTAGATGCATTTCTCTTTGAACTTAATGGTTTACCTCTCTCCATTGCTTATTGAAAGATAAAAATGAGAAATGTAGTTAAAGGGATTGCTGAGTCAGTGTCATTTATCTGCAACAATGCTTTCTAGAAAAAGATGGAAAGTTAAGATCATAGAAGTGATAATTTAGAAGTTGTGATAATTAGGAACTACCATTGATTCTTTAAAAGCAAACATCAAACAAAGTTGATTTCTTTCACTGATAATGAAAGTCTTGTAGATAAGGACATAAACTAGACTTTGAACCTTCATCCTTAGTGTGTATTTGCCCCCTTCATGAGGAATATTACAAAATCACAATAATGTTGCAGATGAGTTGGCAGATTATTAGCTGAATATTAGTACTAGTGATTTTAATAATTGTTTCAATCAAGCTAGAAACACTGATGATATTTATTTAGAGAAGAAAGCAGGATGATGAAGAAATAGACTCTAAGAAGCAACAGAAAGAGTACATTTTTTTTTTCAGAAAGAAAATGTGTCCTTAAATAGTGTATAGTTACGTGGGGAAGGGCCATCTCTTCCACATATATGTATGTGTAGCATGAGTGGTCAAGGTTGTCTTCCTCAGACTTGACTTGTCAATGAGAGGTAGAGAACTGTGATGGGCATGGAGCTAGTCCCAAAAGAATCAAATGTTATCCTCAGAGATACACTTTTGGGTAGACAATGAGCACACCCATCTCCCCATTTTTCAGAGAAGAAACCTTGGATTCAGAGATAATGTAAAATTTCCAAAGTCACACAGCAAGCATAAGACAGAGCTAGGGATACAACACAGATCTTCTGACACTACAGCAGGGACTACATTTAGATATAAATGTAGCTTACCACCCTTGCCCTGATGGCAGTAATTTCTATAGCTATAGGTAACTGTAAAATCTTAGTGACCCACTGATAGAACAATTTATTTGATATTTGATACATTTTTTTTAGAGATCATCATGCTACCAATTCTTATTTTAAATTTTGACTGTCAAAATCATGCTAGATGGATATTCATTTACCTTTGTTTATAATTATGGATGAAAGGAAATTGCCTCTGCCTCTGAGGAGTTGGACATTTGCAATTAGACAACTTACAACTGTCAGCCTAAAAGTGAGATGATGTCTGTAAAATTAATCTGTACTCATATCCCAAAGTGGAGGCTGGGCCCACGTGTTTAGGAGTGTTCAGCCTTACTGAATCACTAAGTACCACTTTAATTATTTTGGAAAGAAAATTCTTCTTTATATTTATGTCTTTAAAAGCAAACAATTTACTGAATCATTTATTGGGTGTTAATCAAATATTACCACTAGGAAACTATTACTTATCCTTTTAAAAATTACTTTTTATACTGGTAAAGGCATAACTACATAGAATAGATTAATAGAAAGCTATGAATATGTAAAGAGGGCAAACTAATCACTTGTAGGCATAAATTACTTCAAAGAAGAAACAAAATTACTGTTTGTGATAATGAGAAGACTATCTTTGACTTCTCAACCATATTAAATAGGGCACCATGCTCTTTGGTACACGAATCTCAGATTCCCAAGAACTGTTGAGGCTTGTACTGACTTAGGGGAACAAGGGAGGAATTTGGGGGCAGAGCTTTCTTCTCACCTTAATTGAGCGTTATTACAAGCTGTCAGAGGGATAGAGGCTTATAAAGATAGGTTCTATATCTTAATTCTTGGGATCTTTGTTGTGATTGTTTTATGGGCACATTCAGAATTCTTGGAAGATTTTTGTTGTCTAATTTGTCTAGTGTAGGTAATTATGTAACAAGGGAGATTATTCTGAAAACCTGGTGGAAAAAAGGAAAGGGTTGAGTTTAATTTAAATGAGACTTTCAGACAACAAATTAAACTTCTCTTGTTCCTTCTTTACCCTGCTTCTAAATGCCCCCTTACTTTTTCATCATTAACCCCACTCAACAGTCATGTGCCATCTCAATTTCCAACACATTCAAATAAATATCTCATTGTTCCCATCACACTAGATAGTTGATGGAATCCATGAGAATAGCTCTTTGTTACCTAATGCTACGTAAAAAATATGTTAAATATAATTCTCACCTCTCATCTAGTTGGGAAGATTAAACCTGGGTAAAAATAGAGTCAATGAGACAATCAGACAGTTCAATGCTAGACAATGGTAGATGTCTGGCACCTGGTACAGGTAATTAGTGCTCTACAAATTTAGAAAAAGACACTCATTGGGTTCAGGCAGTGAGGGAAGGCTTCTCAAAGATGAGAATGAGTTGAACAATCTAGGATGGTTAAAGTTCATGTAGAAGGTAACTTTGGGAGACTACATCCAAGTGGCTTACATATAAGTTTTACTCAAATATGACCATTTAGTTCCAAAATTGCTCGGCCCAATTTGCCTAATGCTTAGTTTTCTTGCATGTACTCATTATTCCCTGTTATTTCTCTAAGTCTCAGGATATCTAAATGGAATATATAGTGTTATACTACAGTCATCTGGATTCATAATGGGAAGGTCTATGTGAGTCAAGGTAAGGTACAAACAATAATAGGGAGATTAATGTGGATGTCATTTATCTGAAAACAGATGAGCCGTCAGGGCACAACAAAGTCAGAAGTCAAAACAGAAACCAGAAGATAAAACTTAGTAAATACCTGGAAGTAGGTGGGTCAGTGTGTCAGGATACATGTAGATATTAGATGCTGGGCATAGAGACACCTCAAAACTCCCTTCTACAGATTGTTCTTTAACTTCATTGAACAACAGAACTCTGGCAGGAATTGGACAGGCTTGTTTCTGAAGTAGGAAGCAATCCCTTCAGAAGAGGAATAATTCCACTATGCTGGGGTAGTAAAATATACAGGGTGAAATATAAAGGCTACCCTTCAAATTCAGTGTGGTTCTGTCTCATCCAGGACACAGTTGACTTAGCTCAATTTCAGATAAAAAGTAAGAAACTATGTAACATATTTAAAATTTGGTTGGAGGGAGAAGCTGTCCTATCGGTCCTGTACTATAGTGGGCAGATCTCTCGCAGAGCATTTAGGTGTGATGAAAACAACAGCTCAGGAATGCAGAGGCCTGCTGGGAATCCACAGAAAGCTAACTACCACTCATCTTCTCAATGTAGACAAACCTTAGAATTTTCAATGAAAGTGCTCATGTAAGACCTTTAAAAACCAAGACCTGCATGTTCTTCATGAAAATGTAAGAGTCCCTGACATTTAGGGTAACAGAAGGAGTTGCTCTGATATTCTTTGCTAAATTTACAAGATTTGGCAAAAATCCCAAGCGTCTGTCCTATCACAGTGGAGTATTAGTCACTCTTTAAAAGCTTTTGCATACTGTACTCTGGGATGTAAGTGTGTTAAATGCCATGAACTATGTGGGCAGATCTATCGCCCAGGTTCAAGTTCAAGCAATATTACCTTTTATTTCTGATTTTTGCTATCGGCTCTATGAAGTTCATTTAGTTCAGCTGAGTTGAGATTCAAGCACTCAAATCCTTGCTGAGAGGAAGAGTAGAATAATAGAGGGGAATTATATAGTTTCCATTGGCATTTACAATGGTCCTTTTCTTTATATTTTGCTTTAAATTTTATTTGAAGTAACATTGGTTTAAAACTATATGTAAGTTTTAGGTGCACAGCATTATAATTCAGTGTCGGCATATGCTGCATATTTTTATCTCCACCAAATCTAGTTTCCATCCACCACTAGTTAACACCCTGTACCTGTACAACAGTCTTTTAAACATAGTCTACTATTGCTTACTCAAAATTTTTTTCTACTAGATGGTAAAATATTACCTGGGGAAACTTTCTAAGACAAATACTTCATGGGACAGCAAGTCAAACAAAACCAAAGTTTCATTGCTGTAGGACTTGCTGGACCTTTTCAGTTGCTACTATGCATGATGAATCAGGAGGGACTCAAGCTTATTTCACTGAAATTGTTTTTCATTTTATGGACATGGAATGCTGAGAAATGTTTTACTTTCTTTTTAGGAAAGGAAGCAAAATCCAGAGTGGTTGAGAGTTTTTTCCAAAGCTACCAAATTACTGACATCAAAAAACTATACAGTGGTGACCTTGAATAGGGACAGCAGGGAGTAGTCCCATGCTGACCAGACTGGATGGGACATATGAATCTATGGGCATCCAAGGCACTCACCTCCCAGTCCCCAGACTGACAACTCACTGTCAGTCATCTTCAGATTGATTATCATGTAGTGGTGGATATTTTGACTCCAAAGTAGGACTGGATAGATTTCCAGGGTGAGTATGTAGACCCCCCAATGAAGTGAGGGCATTGCTTTCTAATTATGAACATTTATATTGGTTTATAAATCTTGAGAGAAATAGAGACAGCTTATATTAGTTATTAACAAGGTGTGTATTAGTAATACCTTTTTGGTTTGTTTTGAAATTCACATGAAAACATCTTTCCAAACAGGTCTAGAAAATGGTATTAAGAGAGGGACTTCATTTTCCATTAATAATTTTGAGAGGAAAAGTTTATAGTAGGATTTGTGACCCAGAGATTCCAATGTGTTACATAAATAATACAGGAAACTGCAAAATGATCTTATGTAAAGTCACTCTACAAGATGTATGTTTAATTAGCACCTACTAATAAAACAGATGCATTTGAAATTATTTAGGGTGACATGTACTATTCCGAACAATACAATATCAGTTCCGGGCAGGCAACATAACCTGTTTTTAATTGAGCATTTTATCACTGAACAAAATAAGAGACAGCTTGTGTTTTGTATGTTTCTGTAGTACATTATTATCCAACAATAAAGGAAAAAATAAATTACAATAAAGCAAATTTTGAGCAGAAAAAAATTAAAGGCACAGATATTTTGGATTTAGTCATTTGAGAATTTTATGTCAAAACTGAAATGAATCAATACTATGTTGGGCGTCTTTAAAAACAAAACTTTTCTTCTTTCCTTCGAACATGACTACATTCTTTTCAATATATAATAAGTACTATCTTTGAAGAACAATCTTAAAGATACAGCTTGAATTCAGGTTTATTTTGCTTTGTAAAAATTAAAAAAAAAGGAAGCTTTCTTTTGCATAAAATAAGGTATTCTCCACTATACACACACAGAGTCATAGAAATAGCTGACAAGTCAAATATCAAAAAAACAGCAAAAAGAAAACATAGCAGTGCTTAGGACTACCCTGAAAATTTCTGAATGAAGAGTTAGTCATTCTTTAGCAATGACTCTGACATTTTTGACTAGATTGAATGTCTGAAATAGTTTTGAAGAGTATAAGAGGTCAAAGGGCAGCTCCTCCCACTTACTTGAGGCCAACCATCATGGTGGGTGATTATAGTTTATTGGGCATATTTGACACATATCTTTTGGATTTCAGGACCAGCTGTGTTGCATCTTTCTCAACCAGCAACTGCTTCCTCTTCTTGTCCTATGTTCCTATCTTCAACCTACCCTCTGCCTTTTAAATCAATGATTAGCTGCCTGGGGAGACTCAGTCTTACAGAATCAAAGCGAGATCCTGAGGTGAACTTACTGCTGGGAAAAATACATGAAAGACTCCGAATCTTACACTGACATAAAAACTATGGATTTCTGCAGTCATCAAGGAATTTGTTACTTATTTGTCTACACAAAGTTCAGGATATATTTTGGTGACTACTATATTCAAGGTGCTGAGTTGCCTGCTATCAGGTGAAGTAGAGTTGTCATCGAAGAGGTGATAATGTAGTAAATATCATGAGAATTTTTAAGAGGGTAAGAATGAGAAAGGAAACAGATGTGAGATTCTCTCACTGGCAAGGGAGTCTTTACCTTTTAAATCAGGAAATACAATATAAAATATTATATATAATCAGGTACCTGGCACACTGACTTGATTAGTGTAGAATATGTTGGCATTGCTTTCTGTTGGCATTGCACCTTTTCACGAATGTTTTGGATGAAGGTGGTTTTCAGTACCATACCAAGTAATGGTTTTTGCACACTTGCATCCTATGAAACAGACAATTATTTAAGCCTGTGTTGTGCAGAAAGGATGCAAAATGCCATATATAGGTAAAGCAAAGTTGTGTCTACAGTTCGAATATATTTTAAATGCAAAATACTTACTATTTAAAGACATCTATTGATGAATTGTTTCACAAACTGAAACATACTTAGAAATCTAAATATTAGACTCATCATTTCTCTGGTTCAAAAGTCTGGATTTGTGTATGTTTGGTTCTCCAAAATAAAATATATCCATGAGTATTCCTTTTTTTAAAATCTATGCATATTTCTTAGGTGAAAAATTCTGGTATCCACTTAAGACACCACATCTCAAATTCCATATAATTTTAAATGGAATACTACCCTCATTTTTCTTTGGCTCAATTTTTATCACATCACCTTGTTTTATTTTCTTCTTATTTTGCAAGTCTTTACAAATATTGCTTTGAATCCTTTGTTACAAGATGAGACTTTAGTAAATATGGTATAACCATAAATCTTCCTTCTCTCTGTGACCTATACATACTTATAGTGATATAGTGACATATTAGACTAAGTTCAGAAGCAATTGATACCATGAAATACTAACTAACTGGGCATTGGTAAGAAGACCTGTCTAATTATATTTTATTAACATACCACTTTCATTCAAGACCAGTGCCTTTTTTGGCCCTTAATATGAGGGTACACTTTTTGCTCTTAAAGATATGATCAACATATTATGTCAGAAGGGTATTTTGGATATAACTTTTGTAAATGGGGGAAGAAATCCTGACTGCTGACTCCTTAGCCTCCTTGAACATCAGAGGCCAAGAAAACAACATTTTCAAACCTTTTCTGTATCAACAGAATAAAATATTTTGAAGACACACTAGTCACATATGGCTATCCCAGAATATCACAATCCATGAATATGAGTGTTATTGTTTTTTGTTCTGCAAGAAAGCTTCACACGCTCTTTCACAGATATGCCAAGTATAGCTTGATTCATAATAGATTCATAATAGATGCTGAAACATGAATACACATTCTGACTGCAAAGTAGTTACCCATGTTTTATTTTCTGTTGACAAAGCTAGCAACATTTTCCTTGCCTTGGACTGGAAATCAGGAAATTTAACTATTGGTTTAAAAAGCAAATGAGATGAGTATGAATGTAGTTGTGTGATGAGGTAACTTTACTACCATTCTTTAGTGAAGTTCTTTAGGAAGTACTTAAAAAAAACAAAAAACAAAAAATTCTCCACCCAATGAAATGTGAATGGTAAAGGAGAAATCATGTGCAAAATTCTTTAGCATGATTTGAGATAAAATATAATAAAATAAATGGAACTATTTTCAAGTCAATAATATATATATATATATCTTAGTACAGAAAGTCTAAGGAACTGGGAAACCTGATTTCTATCTCCCACTTTCTTATTATCTAGCTGTGTGACCTTGGATAGCAGTCTGTTTATCTGCTTCATTCAGTTCACCAAAACTTAAGCCTATGCCTATAGCACCATTCTGGATAGAGGATACATAAGATAGAGCTCTGTTTTCTTGGAGTTTACAGCACTGAACTATAAAAGAGAGAGTAGATATTAAAAAAACTCAGAATGTAGAGTGGTTAAACTAAGTACTATGGTAGTTTACAGGTTTAAAATAAGTCATCTTATTTTGTCTGTTTAAGCAATCTGGGCTTTTGCTGTTAGCACCTGCTGATCCCACTGGGTTTCCTCTGTAAATGGAGGGGATGACTCAGGTATGCTTGGATACTCATGAATTGAAAAGTAGAGCAAAACAAAAACCCCAAAACATCACCATCATAATCAAGGATAGATTACAAATACAGGATAACTGATGCAAATGGGGAAAAAAAGTAATATTGCAAGATCTTTCTGAACTCTGTAATAGAGCAAAACCCTTGTTCTACATTCAGAACAAACTTACCAAGATCCTAATGATGTTGTTCAAAGAAATGAAACAAAAAGATCCTAATATCATCTGAAAATTTGAATGGACAAAACCTCTCAGAAAGCAGAGGTATTATGTTTTCTGATTTCAAATTATATTACAAAACTATATTAATTAAAACAGCATGATAAGGAGGGATCAGGAACATAGACCAATGAAACTGAATCATAGATATAGAAATAAAGCCACACTAATAGAAATAACTTATCTATGACAAAGAAGCCATGAGTGCATAATGAAAAAATGAAATTTACTTCAAGAAATATTGCTGGGAAAACTGGACAGTTATATGCAAAAAAATGAAACTATATCACCATCTACTAATGAATTCAAAATAGTCTAAGGAGTTGAAAATAAAACTTGAAATTATAAAATACATGGACAAGCACTTCAGTGATAGATTCTATAAATTTTAGTAATGCCTTTGTGGATTCATCTCCAACAGCAGGAAAAAAAATGGGACTCCACCAAACTAAACAGTCTAAAAATAATAAAATAAACAAATTATTCACAACAAAGTGATTAATTAAAAGACACTGGAGCAGAATAATATATTTGAAGTCATATTTCAGACAGGAGTTAATATTCAAAATATATGAACAATTCATATTACTCAGTAATAAACAAGCATATAATCTGATCAAAAAATGGGCAGAGGATCTAAATAAGTATTTCACCACACAAAATAAACAGATAACCAATAGACCCATGAAAATATGTTCTATATCACTTATCATTAGAGAAAGACAAATGAAAATCACAGTGAGAGTTCAATTCACAAATGTTATAATGGCTATTATCAAAAAAACAAGAAATAAGTGTTGGTATGGAAGTCAAGAAATAAGGAATGCTTTTGCACTGTTGATAGGAATGTTATTGGTGTAACCACTCTGGAAAACATTATGGAGTTTCCAAGATCTATTGAAAATAGATCTAACAATCCCAATTCTGCATATTTATCCAGAGAACATGAAAAAACTAATTTGCAAAGAAGAATATACCTCTATGTTCACAGCGCTGCTTGCAATAAGCAAGACAGGGAAACAGCACACGTACCTAAAATGAATGAATGGTTAAAAATATGTATGTGTTGTATATATGAAATATTAGTCAGTCATATAAAATATGAATCTAGCCATTTATAACAACAAAGGTGGGCCTTGAGGGAATTATTCCAAGTGAAATAAGTCAAATGGAGAAAGACAAATACCATGTTATTCTCAGTTGTGGAACAACAAAAGCAATTAAATAAACTCTTAGACTTTAACAGAAATTTCAAAACTCATAACTTTTACCAATTAAATGGTGTTTATCAGAATGGTAGAAGGAGGGAGGGAATAGCTGGGTGGTGGATGGTGATGGATGGGTTATGAAGTACACAGTTGCTGAGATGAGAAAATACATGTCTAAAACCTACATAGTACTGTAAACTAAAGTTACTGTAAGAACAAAAAATGCCTTGCTTGTTTAAAAAACAATTTTACTTTCAGACTTGGGTATGTCTTAAAAACTAATTGACTAATGAGTAAATGATCATATTATGATTTGGGCATGACCCTTAAACTTCTTGATGGCTGTGAGGAGGTTAATAGGAACTAGCACTATGTTCAAGAGGGCAGGGAAATTGAGGTTCACCATCAAAGCAAATTTTGGCAACAGGGAGTCTAGAAAGAGAGGGCAAAGCATGTCAATGATTGGGCTACTTCAGTATGGGAAATTCAAAGCAAGAGATATGGAAGCAGGATAGAGCAGATAAACAATTGACATGAAAGGAGGTCAACAAAGTGAATAGATCTGCAGTTTCTTAGAGGGTTTCCCAGCCCCTGGGAAAAGAAGAAACAAAGAGTCACAGTCCTGAGGCAAGCAGATTATTAGACATTTCACCTCAACAGGAAGTCAGGGGCAAGGACCAGGGAAGCCTGCTCATAAAACAAACAAAGGCAAGATGAGAGTGGAGGCAAAGGTGATGAACATCAGGTTGTTAATCAGAAAACATGTCTTCCCGTCCAAGTAGTGATTATTTTTGAGAAGGGAAGACAGGATAGAGTCTGGAGTGAGAGATAGTGGTAGTGGTGGGGAGGAGGTAGAATCCACAGGCAGGAAGCAGGTCAAGGATTCCTTTTACAGACTAGGCTTCCTCAGACATAATGAAGCCTCTCTTCATGGAAGAATGATCATTTTTCCTAAATGCAGTTTGTAAATCAGAGCTTTGCAGAGAAAAAGTGTCAACTCTACATCATATATATCATATAGAATCAACTCAATACCTATACATATGTATATATGTTTATATACAATAATAAATATATATCATATAGTATATGTACCTATATGTCTGTATATGTGTTTATATATAATAAAAATAAATATATATAATATAGTAATATGTATATATAGAAACCCCAATTATCCAATTGGAGAGAGAGGCAGAGGCATTTATCAATTGATTCACATAATTTTGGAGGCTGAGAAATATCACAGTTTGCCATCTTTAGGCTGAGGAACCAGGAATGTTTAATTCAGTGAAGCTCCAGAAGGCCTGAGAATCAGAACTATAACTAAGGACAAGAGAAGATGGATGTACCAACTGAGGCAGAAAAAAACAATTCTACCCTTTTCCTTTCTCTACCTTTTCCTTTTATTAGGAACTTCAATGGATGAGGTGATGTCCACCCACACTGGGTCATGGGGAGTGATGTTCTTAGTTTACCTAAGATACTAATATCTTCCGAAAACACCCTCACATATTAACCCACAGATAATGTTTAAATATCTATCTGGGCATCCCTTAACCCAGTCAAGTTGACACATAAAATTAACTACCACAAACAGTAAAAGGAAACCCTAAATTTGTTTCAAGTTTTATCACTGAAGATCCTTCCAAAACTGATATCCTGTTTCATTGTGGTGGATTCCTGCTCCACAAATGTGTGCCATGTTGAAGACCACGGTGCTAAATAAAGCAAACATTTTCCTATGAGTCTATAGTGGATTTTGAAATTGTCTTTTTTACATTCAATCCTACTGCCATTATTTGGCATACTGACCCCACTTGCAGGGGTCAACCCTGATTGATGTAATCGTAGTAATCTGATGCTGCTTGATAATGATGAGCCCATAACTTTGGACCTAAGCCAATCAATGCTTAGGCTTCACCTGGACAGGGACAATGTTTGGGGGGAAGATTCAGTTCAACTTATATAAGATACAAGGGATGTTATTAGGGCCTTCAGATAAGTTTGCTTGCCCCTCACAGAGAAGTACAGGCAGAAATACTCTCCCCTTCCCTTAGCCTTGCAGGGGACTGCTGTGATCCCTGGTAATATTGCAGCCACTTCACTTCCAGTTTTCCAGTTTGAGAATAAAGGAATAGAAAGAGGGAGGAGCCATGGGACCCTAAGGAGACAGACTAACAGCTATAATAAATCATACGTAATACCTATTTTCATACTTTCAATTATGTGAGTCAATAAAATTCTCGATTAAGTGAGTTGACTTGGGTTTTTTGCCACCTGTAACTGAAAGCATTATCTGATATAGTCCTTTAAATTTTGCCAGGTTTAACACTTGGGGAATATTTCATTTGCAAGATAGTCTACAAACCATATCTGACCTGAGATGATTCTAAAAGTGGGACCAATTTAGTAAGAGTCAATTTAATAAAACTGAGCCTGATTTAACTTTGAGACTGTATGTCATAAAACAGTCGACTAGACTTGGTTTTTATCCCTGGTTTGTAACTCACTGATTGCACATCCATGAATACTCTCCTTAGCTTCTTCAGGTCTCTTCTATAAAATAAGGGATTTGGGTTCTATGCTCTGTGGAGCCTTTCCATCTCTACAATTTCTTCATCATCCTGGTTAAAGCATTTATGTTCCAGGTGTTGTCATGGGCACTAGGAATAGAACATTGGCATAAGGCTTCTGTTATCATGGAAGAGAACTGCAGTCATTCACTATGTTCAGGGCAACCAACCCAACCAATAGTTAAGAGGATGGATACTGAGTTGATTCTGTATGAGCTAGACTAAAATTGTCAGGACTGTTTGGTGTGGAGAAATAAAATCAGGGAGAAAGATGATTTACATAGAGAAAGTAAACACAGACCAATTATTCATTTTTCCCCCTAAACACAACTCTTGAAATTCAAAATAGGGAAGCTTAGAATACATAGAGAGAAGAGAGATTTATTCTTCCCCTCTCTACCAGAGACCTTGGAGCTGGGGTTCTTTGGGAACTCTATAGTTTGCTCCAACTTAAAATTAGGGTTTCTGGATTTCTGTGGGGTTTCGAGTTCTTAATACCATAGCTTTGTGACAGTTTGATGAAGCTAAATGTTTTCCAGTACTGACTGATTTCTATTCTTGCAATCATCAAAAATATATTGCCTGATTATAGTGTGGGTAGACTCTGTGCCTTCTGCTGCGAAGACATAATTTGTTAAGAGACTCCAAACCAAGTGGTCTTAAAACAGTGGGGTGCTGTCAGCCATTTTGGAAGCCTTCCTAGTAGATAGATATCAGAACAAATTTGTGTTCTTTGGCTTGCTAAAGGCCTGTAACTTCTAAGAACTTAGTCTTTCCATATATAAAATGGAAACAGAATAGATACTTGCTGGATGGTGGTAGGCAGGATAAAATTGATGTGATTCTACAATAAGAAAGCAATGTACTGGTATTTAATAGCATAAAAGGTATTCCTTAGTTTTTTGAAAATTTGAGTTGCACTTGGTTTTTATGAAAGGCCTACATTAGTGCCTGCCTTTGGTAATCAGAAGAAATCTGAAGAGGACTTTAGCTTTTATGACAAAAGAAAAAGTAAAACTATTGCTCAATGTAGGTTTTGCAGCAGTCATTCTAAGGGTAGAAGTAATAAGGGCAGCAATAGCAACCCAGCCATTCTCTCTTTTCAGGAACTACTTCATATAGGCTATGTGTTTATCAGGTTACTCCTGTTTTTACTACTTATTAATGTTTTATATATTATGTTATTTGATATGATTTGGTACGTTACTTTTCGGGTCTGGAACAATAAAAAATTTTTCCAAATAAATTGATGGTAATTGCTTCTGCATGTCACATAATTTTGGCTTATGATCATTTTGATAGGGATGTTTGGCTTCCTGATAGTGAAAGTAATCTTCACATATTTCTTGGGCAGAAGCATTAGTTTCGTACCCATCATCACAGGGGGGAAACCCTCTTAGGTGTTTTTCAGAAGAGGAAAATCATTTAACTTGAAGATGACTGTCAGTAGGTTGGCTGATCTTAAAGTAAAATTACTGGAAGGAAAATCAAAGCAAAAAAATATATAAAATAAAGGAAATTATAACATATTTTTTTTTTACAGTGGATAGTGCTATTGTTCCATAAAATTTTTCTTTCTGTAATACATTGATCAACAATAAAAATATTTGTTAGATAATATCCTTTGCAATGAAAAGGACAACTTTCTAGAATAGAAACATAATTTCGTTATCAAAAAAGAAAGAAAAGAAAAAAACACCCAAAGCTGCAATATCTTGTGACATGTCATTCCCACTAACTTTAAGTGAAGAAAGAATTAATTGATATGTTCAATTCCAGATTTTTGAGGATAATAAGAAAATAAAAATCACACTTAGATAGAGGAAATGAATAAAGCCCATGAGAAACTAAAACTTAGTCAACTGAAAGTCACCATTAGCAACCTCTGTCAACATTTTCAAATGTTCTGCCCCTATCCCTTACCTACCTAAGGGAAATAAATTATGACAAATATGTAGATTTCTTCATAGCTATCACTGGACATAAACAGTGACATATGTTAAATGTTGTCCTTTCCTATCTTCTGCAATTTCCTGACAGATTTTTGAAGATCAGAAATTGAGATTGTTGTTGGGAGTTTGCTCTTTGACAGTCTCAATGAAATTTAGGACGGATCGTCTCAACTCAACACATGATTATCTAGAATTTTCAGGGGTAGAAGCCCTTGAAGCAAGCTTCTAAAATGGGAGCATTCATGCTCTCAGGGATAATGATCCTAGCAGGTGTTTGTACCTAAAGGTACTAGGGAAACTTCATGATGTTTGTCTTATCAATATCACTCATATAATTGGTAGGCAGAATATTTTAATTATAACACAAATGTGGAAGTGTGCCTTTTTTGTGTATGATAAAAATTTTACAGCAATTTACAAAAAATGTATTTTTCCCTCCTGTTTACTTCTCAGTTTTTAATTCTGATCCCAGATCTTAAGATATGCTCATCTTCTTTCCTTTGCCACTAGAGGATGATTGAGCAGAAATAATTAAAAACCACTTTGTTAGAGAATATAATTTCTTTTTCCCCTACCACAGCAGCATGCTGGCCTCCAACACCCACCCCACCCCAAATTAATATGTAGAGAGTTGTTGCTGAGCTGTTTTAGTTTTTGAAAGCAGCAAGGGAAGGTGAATTTTCCAGGATGTGCAGAGGAGAGAGGAGGGAAGAGGATGTGAAATAATGGAGAGAAGTGTGCCTCAGAGAGCTGAGGAGGAAAATGACCTCCTCACATCATTAAAGTGAATAAAATTATATCTCCACTTCTCTGGGAGACATCTGAAGAAGGGACTGGCATTTCCCAATTCCAGGGAATTAAATTAGCTTCTTAAGTTCAAAACTTTGTACAAATCACTGCAGTCAGTAGAGAATGGAGAAAGGTGATAAGATTTTTATTCTGATGATTTATCTTTGTTTTGATTCCTATCTGGGTCATTGTATTGGCAGGGGATATTCGGCTTCAGACTGTCTTTTCACAGTTTCCAGCCATTTTCACTGACAGGGATCTTTCCTATTTAATGAAGATTCCCAACATCCTGTTATCTGAAAGAAATTTTGGTTAGAAATAGGTTATTTTTAGAAAGAATAAGCAGGAATTGTGGATAGAAAAGAGGACTCCTTGAAAGAAGGGCAAGTCATGCCAGTCAAAATTGAGATGCTTATGGAGGTGAGTTCCCTTAGTATCCTTCTTGGCTCCTAACACAAATATTATCACACCAGTGATGATCCTATTCTCACAGTAATTGTGCCACCATTTATTTTATCTATTTCCACCAGAGATATGTCGACATGCTGGAGATGCAAGGATAAATGAATTATTTTTTCAGAAAAGCCATTGTCTAGATGATAACCAACACATAAATATCTAATCATAAGATGATAAGAAGGTAGTGATAAAAGAAAACTCAGATCATCATGGGACCTTCAGAATTTTTCTCTGAACTGTGCTGGGGGTCATAATGGATTTTTGTGATAGTGGATGACTGAGATTGATCTGGTTTCTGTTTACCTTTTTGACCTCACCTAACCCACTCTTCCCTTAGGTGTTATGCCCTAGCCTTATCAGTTTCTTTTATTGTTGTTTTAACAGGCTGTGCTCTTGCTTGGCTGAAAGCATTTTCTCTTGCTGTCACCTCTGCCAGGAATTTTCCTGCTCTTGGATTGGCTGGTTCCTTCTCATTCTTTATTCTCATCTAACACCAACTCATTTCCTAGCTAAAGTGCTCTGTGTTTGTTTGGCTAGTTTGTTTATGATGACACATTAGCTCTTGTGTGTATCATCATCAATTGTGTACCATCAAGTTCATTTGTCATGAACACTATAGTCCAAGGTGGGTTTCCTAGTTGGCAATAATATACTCCAAAGGCCTTCCGTTGTTGGATTTAGCATTAATCCTCCAACCCCACTACTCATTATTCCCGTTTCACTATATTCTTCTTGTGACTTTCCATTATTGTTTCCTTATTACTCTTTTGATGTTAACACTTCATCTGGTAGATAGCCTTTCTCCCCCAGGTGCTACTCATGTTCTAGTTAAATTTCAGGGAACCCAGCTAACATTCTTCAACCACAACATTCTCTAGCCCACATCATCTCTGAATTTTTGCTGAATTTTAATATTTAATTAGCTATGAAGTGTATAGGCATACTCTCCTATTATTGTTTCATGATTTGTATTACAGGTTTGACCATATTTAAATTTCCCAGAATATAGCCTAAAGGGGGAAGCAGAGCCAGAAATAGAGAACATTCTTCAGACCAGAATTTAGAAAGTACATGTTCCAGTTGCAAAAATGGGCCCAGTAGACCACATACTCAACACTCCTGAGAGTATTTTGTATTATCCATGGTTAGAAAGATAACTGTTCTGAATTCGAGATTAAAACTTTATTCATAATAGCTGAACTATTATGTTACGACTTTCAAATGAACCTAAGATTTCAGTCAAACTCAAGGGAAAGTACATATTATATCTGTTGGTCAGTGATCAATCCTCCCATAAATCCTTCCATTCATTTGGGTCTTGCTGAAGCTACAGAAAAGAAACTGTTGGTTATTGACTAAGCATGAGCTACTGGTTGGTAGAGGAGATGGCTGAAGACCACTTTGGGTCCTGCTGAATTATTAGAGGTAACTTTCTCTCTGAAAGGAAGCAGAATTGGAAGTGGTTGTACTTATGTTTGCTTCGTATCTAGCCTAATTCTGCAGTGCTGTGATCATTGTGAGTTTTTGATCACTGTCCTTTGTTAAGAGGAAAAGGAGAAAAGTTAGAGGTTTGTATGGTTAGTTTTCCTCTAAAAGTCATCTCATATTCACTGTTCAAGTACCATGACCACCCCACACTTCCATAAAATGAGTCTCTGGAGACACCTCTTTCTTCAGGGTAATCACAGTGAATTGTGAGGGAGAAAGAATCACATTTACCTGAACAGAGTGCATTTTGATTCAGCTATTTCCAAGAGTGAGAAATGGGAGCCTGAGTAAGTGAATTCTACCTTCATTTCATTAGGACTTTCTGTCTCCTCTACTGGGCCTTTAACAAAGAGAAAATATCTATCCTTTCATACTTTTCCCTCTTTACCACGGTACCTACACTCCAGGAGACCCAAAGGGATTGTCAGAGCAAGATGGGAGAAATTGAATGTCTTGGGTAATTCCCAAGAATATCTAGAGATAGGATAGTCAGTCAGCTGTCTTGACTTTTCCCACTTTCTTTCACATGTATCTTGTGTGTCCCCACCTTTTCCATTCCCAACATTGTTGGCTCACTGCCAACCCCAAGCTGAGGCTGCCTAGCCTGTAGACTCATGCCCTTCATTTCCCACATGTAGCAGGGATAGTTAATGATCACTGAACACTCCATGTGGTCCCTTATGTTCCCAAATTCTTTTGCATTTGGTTGAGGTCATATGATTAGTTCTGCCCAGAAGACTGAGAACACAAATGATGGGTGCATCTTTTGGGTAAAGGGCATTAAGAACTGTCTCTTCTAGTTTTTTTTCTTTGATGAATGTACACTCCAGATGATACAGCTTCAAGGGGAAATGCTATCAGATTTTTATTTTATTTTTTTGTAAGTAAGAATCAACCCTTCATTGTATTCAGGTTCTGAGATACAGGAATTTTTTTCTATAGCTGCAGTTAGCTTTAAATTATTCTAATAACCTTCTTAACTGAAAGCAGTAGTCTCAGCCCTTATGTGCTTCAAATTTTATTTTAAAATACTGCTTTTTGGAAGCACATTTAAAGGACATTAAAAAGTATAAAGCTAGTCAGAAATAATTACTATAGAACCTAAGCAATAGCGTCTTATAATAGCAATACATTTACCTGAAGTTACTGCAAGAATGCAGTAACTTCAACTTCTCTGATGCCCTTCACTACTGTCCTTGCTTGAACAGGTTTGTTTTCTCTCTGGTCTGGTTCTACAATTAAGTTAGAGAAGTTCTGCATGTTTCAGTAAACATGCAGTTTGAGAGGTACCAACTGGATATTCTGCCATACCTCTTAATTAATTTTTAAAAAAATAATTTATTTGTTTATTTAAATTATTTTTATAGTATTGTAGTGCTCATAGCTCTCCCCCACAATATCAGCCATAAATAGTCACCAATTTCCCTTGTATCCATCCCTCCCAGTTTGCCACTTCCTCTCCCCCTCCTTTACTGTACACTTCAGCTCTATTGGCAGCTAGTTAGTTTTGACTATTTCTTATGCTTTTGTTTCATTTCTCTATTTCCACATATAAATGAATTTTCCCACATTGAAAAACTGGAGTAAACAACTGTTGGAGCGGATGTGGAGATAAAGGAACCCTCTTACACTATTGATGGAAATGTAAACTGGCCCAGCCCCTATACACAGGTGTATGGTGAGTCTTCAGAACCCTAAACATGAACTCTCATGGCAGGCATCAATCAATCAGTGCTATTCAGTGATTTTTAGCATATTTGTTGGTATGTGGCTCCGTCACCACCATCAATCTTAGACTGTCGTGTTCACTGCAGAAAAAACTCCCCTGCTTTTAGCTATCATTTTCCCTAAACTTCCCCGCTGCCCCTCCAGTTCTAAGAATCATTTCTCTGCTTTCTGTCAATAGATTTGCCCACTGTGGACATAGCATATAAACAGAATAGTACATTACTGTGAGCGCCTTCTTTGATCTGCCATAATGTTGTCGAGGCTCAACCTCATATAGCACATGTATCAATCTTTTTTTCCCTTTTACTGCTAAATAATATTCCAAAATTATATTAGATACAGCATGTATCATTTATCCATTTATCTGTTAGTAGTCCTGTGGTTTCTATATTTTGCTATTATGTTTAATATATTTATGTGCAATTTTTTTATGTTGACATATGTTTTCAATTCTCTAGAAATGCCAGTGTTTGAGCATTTGAGGAACTGCAAGACAGGTTTTCAAAGTAGCCAGATCAACAGCAGTGTATGAAAATTGTTTTCACCACATCTTTCCTTATATTAATTATCTTGACCACTGTATTCTAGTGAGTATGAAGGGAGATCTTGCCATGGTGGTTTTGATTTGCATCTTTCTGATGAGTAATTAATGATGTCAAAAATCTTTTCATGAGCTTGCTGGCTTTTTTCTCTCTCCTTTGGGAGAGTGTTTATTCAGATACTTTGCCCAGTTTTAACTTTTTGTTATTGATTTGTAAGATCTTTAAAATTACTAGATAAAAGTCTCTAAGGGGATACATAAATTGCAAATATGTTCTCCAATTCTGTAAATTGTCTTTTCACTTTCTTAACACTATCCTATAAAACACATTCTGAATTTTTAAGCAGTACAACTTATTATTTATTTGGTTGCTTGTACTTTCAGTGTAAGAGCTAAGACTCGAGTGTCAAATCCAAGGTCTTGAAATTTATCAGTATTTTCTTCTAGATTTTTAAATAATGTTAGCCTTTGCATATAAGTTTGATCTACTATGAGTTAATGTTTCTATTTGGTATGATATAGCAATCTGACTTGATTCCATTACATGCTAATATCAAGTTTCCAAGCACCACTTGTTGAAAAGTTATTCTTTCCTCTTTGGCACTCTAGTTGAAAGTCAATTGACCAAAAGCATGAGAGTTTAATTTTGTACTCTTAATTCTATTCCATGGATCCATATGTCTGTCCTTATGCCAGCACAACTCTGTCTTCATTACTGCTTCTTTGTAGTAAGTTTTGCAATCAGGAACTGTGAGTCCTCTGTTCCTTTTCAAAATTGTTTGACTATTTTGGGTCACTTGCAATTCCATATGAATTTTAGAATCTATTTGTCAATTTCTACATAGAGACCAAGATTCTGATAGACATTATATTGAATATTGTAGGTCAATTTGAAGAGCACTGCCATCCTAACAATATTATATATTTCCTGCTTATAAGCTTGGGCATTTTCTACATTTGTTTAGATTGTCTCAATAATTTATTTCAACAATGCTTTATAATTTTCAAAGCATAAATTTTGCACTTTATGGCTAAAATTTTTCTCAAGCAATTTATTTTTATGCTATCGCAAATTGCATTTATTTCTAATTTCATTTTCAGATAGTTAAGTGCAAATATATAAAAACAAAAAATGATTTTTATGTATTGGTCTTGTATCCTGCAATCTTGCCAAACTTGTTGATAAGTTCTGATAGCTTTTCAGTGGACTCCAGTTTTATTCTATATACAAGATCATGCCATCTGTGAATATAGTTAAACTTTTCTTTCCAATTTGGATGCCTCATATTTCTTTTTCTTGCCTAATTATCTTTGGTAGAACCTCCAGAATAATGTTGAATAGCCATGACAGGTGTTTTGTTCCTGATTGGAGGGGGAAGCCTCCCTTCGTAACTCACTGTGGGTTTTTCATAGATAACCTTTATCAGGTTGAGGAAGATCCCATTTCATTTGTTGGCTACTTTCTCAACATGTTCTTTTATTTCTAATTTAATTTTGCTGTGGCCTGAGAGCATATAAGCAAGAATTCTGTTATATTTGTTAAGGTATATTTTATGACCCATCATATGGTCTATTTTGGTGAGCTGAAGAATGTGTATTCCACTGTTGTTGTATGATATCAGTTGTAGATGTCAATTATGTCCACTTTATTGACAGTGTTGTTGCAATCAGTTATATTTTGACTTATTTTCTGTCTGCTGAACCTGCCCATTTACCATAGAGGGGTGCCAAAGTTGCCACTGGCTACAATGGGTTCATCTTTTCCTTGCAATTCTATCAGATTATGCCTCTTGTGTTTTGATGCTCTGTCTTAATGTATATACTTATTAAGGGTTGTCATGTATTTTTAGGAAATTTACTCTTTTTGATGTGACATAGCCTGGCCTAACTATTGCCAACAGGCATAAGCCTCACTTGTATGCCAAAGGTTGTTTTCAGTCCAAGAATCTCCCAGCTCCAGGAAATCAGGCACCAGCTTGCCTCCGACCAATCAGAGGGTGACAAGCTCGCTTGACTGGTTGTCCGATGGAGACCAGCCAACAGGAAGATGACCCATGGGCACCAGACCTCCCCAACGGCTGCCAGGACCTAAAAACTGTATAAAAAACTGGACTCAGGTGACAGAGGGGGTTCAGCCTCCATGTTCTGATTAGACCACTTAGGTAATGGACCAGGTTGAAAGTGGATCTTAGTTTAAGCTAGTTAATAAAGACTTTCTTGTTCTTGCATCATGTGTGAGTGGAGGGTATTTATTCTGAAACCTGTGATGCAGATATAACATTTTATTGTTATGTAGTACTTTTCATTGTCCCTGATAATTTTCCTTCCTCTTAACTTTGCTGTCTGAAATTAGTAAGCTATTACAACTTTCTGTGATTAATGCTAGCCTGATAAAAAACTTTTTCTATTTCTTTACTTTTAATTTTATAGGCTTTTATATTTTTAAAGTGAATTTATTGTTGGCAACATATGGTTGGATTGTATCTTTTGATCCACATTGTCTTTTAATTGGTGCTTCTAGTTGATTGATGTTTAAAGCGAATATTCATTGTTAGATCAATAGTGACAAAATTCGTAACTGTTTTCCATTTGTTGCTCTTTCTTCCTCCTTACCTTTTCTTCCATCATCTTTCTGCCCTTTGTGATTTTTTTTTACTTTTGTGATTTTTATTGAAAACTTTAATTTCTTTTAATATATCATCTCTACCTCTTTAAAAAATCTTTTGCTCCATTGTCCTAGAATTAGTGATATATACTTTCAACTAATTAAAGCATACTTTCTTTTCTTTTTTTAAGTTAAAAGGAGCAAATTTGTTTAAGAAAGACAAGGACAAAGTGAAAGATCAAAAATGTAAGAAGAAATAAAGCAGGACTCCCTGGCTCAAAAAAGGCAGGGAAGGCTAAATTAAGATTACCCGATGATTACTTTCATGTAACACAAATTTGCTTCATTGATGTTACTACTATTTTATCATAAAAAAATCCCAATTCCTCCTTTACCCCTGGTATCACAGTCATTCCTTTCACTAATATATAAAGTATAATTATCAAAGTCATTATTGCTACTATTTTGAACAAATTGTCATGTTTGATCAGTTTAGAATAAGAATGGTACATGTTTTATTTTACCTTTGCTTATTTCTTCCCTATTGTTCTTCCTTTTTTATGTAGATCTAAATTTTTAACCATTATATAAGAGCTTCTTTTAAATTTTCTTTCAAGGAAACAAATTCCCTGTTTTTGTGCAAATAAAATTATTGGTGTTCTGGAGATTTTCCTCTTAATATTTTAAACATTGCTCCCTCTCCACCCCCTATTTTATTTGCATGGCTTCTGAAATGAAGTTGGATAGAATTTCCAGGTTTGCTTCACCACAGGGAGAGTGGTTTTTCTCTATTTATCTTAAAATTCTTAATATCATTTTGATTTCCTACATTTTGAATATTATATGCCTATGTGTGGTAGTTTTTATTTACCCTGTGCTTCCTAGATCTGTGGCTTGGTGTCTGATCTCAATTTGGGAGAAATACTCAGTCATTATTGCTTCAGATATTTTTCAGTTCTTATTCTTACTTTTCATTTTGGTATTTCCATTATGTATATGTTACATGTTTCACAATTGTACCACAGTTTCTGGACATTCTTCTTTTTTTCCCAGTCATTTTTTTCCTTGCTTTCCAGTTTTAGGAGTTTTCTATCAACTTATTCTCAAGTTTGGAATTTCTGGCCTCAACTGTGTTCATGATCAAAGTGTATTCATTTTTAGTAGTGTTTTTGAAATGTAGCATTTCTTTTTGATTCTTTCTTAGAATGTTCAACTCTCTACTAACACTGCTCATCTAGTCTTGCACACTTTATATTTTTCCCAATAGAGCCTTTAGCATATTAATCATAGTTGTTTCTAATTCTCAGCTTGATAATATCAATATTCTTTCCATATCTGAGTCTAGCTTTAATGCTTGCTTTATTTCTTAAGACTATGCAAGTTTTTTTTTTTTTTTTAGTATGCTTTGTAAGTTTTCTGTTGAAAGTTGAGTCTGATATATGGGATTAAAGAAAATCAGTAAATATATATGTATATATTTCATATCTTTGTATTCCTTGGGGACTACTTACCACCTTCCCTCCCTGACTGCTCCCTCCCATAAACCTACCTCCCACCCCGTTGTGTACTTTAGGTTGGTTGTTAGCTTGTTTTGACTTTTTCTCCTGGCCTTTTGCTTGTTTTTCCTATATTCCATATATTAGTGAAACCATTTGGTTTCTGTCTTCTTTTTCTTTTCTTTCTTTCTTTTTTTTTTTTTTTTGAGACTAGGTCTCGCTATGTTGCCCAGGGTAGTCCCGATCCCACGAACTCAAGCAATCCCCAGCCTCAGCCTCCCAGGTAGCTAGGATTATAGGCACCCACCACCACACCCAGCTGCTTTTTTGAGACCAAGTCTCACTATGCTGCCCAGGGTAGTCACGAACTGCGAACTCAAGTGATCACTGGCTTCTTTGCCAGCAGCGTTTGGATTATAGATGCGTGCCAACTTGCCTGGCTTCTTTATCTTTCTGACTTATTTCTGCTAATAAGATTTCTTCTAGGTACATCCACGTTATCATAAATTCATCAAATGTATCATTTTTAATTGATGAATAATATCCCATTGTGTGTATGTATGTGTGTATATATATGTGTGTGTATATATATATATATATATACACACACACACACACACACACACACATACATATATTATAGCATCTTTTTCATCCATTCATCTACCTTGGGACATTTGGGTTGTTTCCATGTCCTCGCAATTATAAATAGCGCTGCAGTAAACATCTGAGTACAGGTGTCCTTTTATCTAAGTATTGAGGTCTCCTTTGGGTAGATTCCCAGAAGAGCTATTGCTGGATCAAATGGTAGTTCCATTTTCATTACTTTGAGGCTCCTCCACACAGCTTTCCACAGTGGTTGGACCGGTTTACATTCCCACCAGCAGTGTAAGAATGTTCCTTTCTCTCCACATCCATGCTAGCACTTTTTGCTGCCTGTTTTTTGTTTGTTTGTTTGTTTATTTTTTGATGTGGGTCATTCTTACTGGTGGAAGGTGGTATCTTGTTGTGGTTTTGATTTGCATTTCCTAATTGCTAGTGACATTGGGCATTTTTTCATGTGCCTGTTGGCCATTTGTATTTCCTCTTTGGAGAGTATCTCTTTAGTTCTCCTCACTTGTTAACCAGCTTTTTTGCTTTGTTTTTGTTAAGTTGTGTGAGTCTTTTGTATATCTTTGTTATCAGATCCTTATCACTTGTATGAGGGCAAAAATTTTTGATGGGAAGGATTATTAAAATTGAAGCTGCATATTTCCTTCCCCCCATGTGAAAGGTGATAGAGAGCTGGAGTTGAGTATTTTACAATCCCACACTTGTTAGATTTCATAAAGTTCCCATACATTCCAATATGGTAAAATAGTTTGGTATGGATTCAAGCTTTGTTAAAAAGAACAGAATGCTCCAGTATATTTCCAAATAATTTTTTCTTTCCAACCTGCTAGAAACATGAAGGAATTTTCCCTCAATAATCACTGTGAGAACTAGGTAGTACTCTAAAGCAAAACTTACAAGTGTGGGGTCCTCACTGTGATTTGATCCCTTCCCTTGATTACACTAAGACTCCAACTGTTCATCAATTATAGTTGGGTTTTCCTGCTCTGGTACTGATGCCTAAAAGGTTTCTGCTTAGTAAACTTTGATTCTCTGATCCACCTATATGCATCTCCAGTGGGGACTAATGGGCAGTAAGTTTTAATCCTGTGATTGTACTACTCCCGCAGATCTAGAAATGTTACTGGTTTTTAAGTTTGTTCAGATAGAAGTTCTGTTGAATGCTTTTATCATGAAAAGGTGTTAGAATTTGTTAAATGTTTTTCCTAGTTCTATCGGGATGAGCATGTAGTTTTCGTTGTATTAATACGATGCATCCCATTCATTAGTTTGGATATTAAACTATCCTATTATTCTTGGGATAAATCTCACTTGTATTCTTTTTTAGTCTATTCTATAAATCTCACCTAGTATTCTTGGAATAAATCTCATTTGGGATTCATAGTGCTTTTTTGCATATTACTGGGTTCTAATTGCTAGTATTTGGTTGAGAAGTTTTGAGTCCATAGTATAGCTTTCTTTGCTTGTTTGTTTTTGTCTGGTTTTGGTATCAGGGCAACATGGTCCTCATAGAATGAGTTGGAGAGGATGATCACCTGTTTTATGTTTTAGAAGTGTTTATGGAGAATTTGTGTTGTTTTTTTAATGTTTGCAAAATTCAGCAGTGAATCCACACAAATGTAAAAAGAATACCAGTAAATATAATCATATATTATAAAAATATTATGAATGCAGAATTATTTTCCTTTGTCACTAATTGAAAAAGAAATTTTATAAAACAGTAGTATATAATGTATTGTTAGTCCTATGATGTATAAAACATGATAACTCCAATAACAGTACAAAGAAGTGAATAAGAATAAAATTGTGTTGGGCTAAAAAAATAACCAGGTATAAGCTGAATTCACAAGAACAAATAAAGAGAATCAGAAATACTAAATAAGAAAGGTAAAATTTTTAACTCAATTTTCTTAACTTCTTTAGAAGACTTAAAGTTGTATAAAAAGTCATTACAATGATGTACGCTGACATTGTGACATTTGTATACATAAATAATATGTATAAAATGACATCAAAAAGAGGGAAGGTATAAGTAGTGTTTATATATCTACTGGAATTCTATATCTCAAGAAATATGAAGCTGATTCTGATAAGTTATTTTTGCCAGATATATGATTCTTGGTTGGCAGTTTGTTTTCTTGGAGTTCTTTAAGTATCTTATATCACTACCTTCTGGTCTCTGTGTTTTCTGATAAGTATTAGTTTTATTAACTTTCATGAAGTTTCCTTGTAAGTGACAAGTCACTTTCGTGTTGCTATTTTTAAAAAAAAATTCTTCTTGTCTTTAACTTTAAGCATTTTTACTATCACACGCAAACTTGAATTTCTGTTTGCATTTAACCTATTTGGAGTTCATTGAGCTTCTATTGTAGAATGATGTTTTTCAATAGATTTGAGTAATTTGGGACCATTACTTTTTGTGTATAAATTGTTTTCCTTTCTCTCTCTCATCACTTGCATATTGATTGCTTAGTGATGTCTGACATTTCTTTTCTTTTTTTTTTTTTGAGACTAGGTCTTGCTGTTTTTGCCCATGGAACTGCAAGCTCATGTTGCCTGGGGTATCATGGACTCAAGCAATCTCCAGCCTCATCTTCCCAGGTAGCTGGGATTACAGGCGTGTGCCACCATGCCCAGCTATTTTTTTGGAACTAGGTCTCACTACGTTGCCCCGAGAGGGACTTGAACCGCAATCCCCATTTCCCGCCGTGGCTTCCTAGGCTGCTGCTTACAGGAATGCATCACCATGCCCAGCTATATGTCTGACATTTCTAATACTGCTTTTCTTCTTATTTTTGAATTTTATATTCTCAGGTGACCTATCTTCATGTTTGATAATTCTTTTAATTGAAGTAACATCACATCAGTTTATTTTATACACACACACATATAGATATCTATATCTATATATCTCACAGGTATACAGCCATGTATCAACCTCTGAATATACTGCATATGTTCTCCACCAGATTTCTAATTTCCATCCATCACCATACAGTCTATCATTTTACCCAACTTACACACTCTCCCTTCTCCCTTCCCCTCTGATAACAACCATTTTGTTGTTATAGTCTAAAATTTTGCTTTTGTTTTATTTAGTTTGTACATTTGTTTTGATTTTGACTTATTTCACTACAGATACTATACTCTAGTTCTATCCACATCATTGCAAATGGCAGGGTGTCATCTTGTTTTTAATAGCTAGGTAACATTTCACAGAGTATATGTACCACAACTTCTTTATTCAGTCATCTTCAGTAGGAACATAGGTTATTTCCACCTCTCAATTCTGTGGTTAAATTGGGGCTGCGTGCATCCCTTCAAATGACTGCTTTTATATTATTTGGGCATATACTCAGCAGTGGGATAACTGGACCATATGAGAGTTCTATTTTAATGTTTTGAGGAATTGCCATACTGTTTTATATTGTGGTTGTGCCACTTTACATTGCTACCAACAGTGAAAGGGCTCCCTTTTCTCTATATTTTTCCAACATTTGTTTTATGTTCTCTTTTTCATAGCCATTCATTTTATTTAAAATAGCCATTCTACAGGTGATATCTAGTTGTTGCTTGCATTTCTATAGTAATAAAGGATGTGTAACACCTTGTGTTATGCCTGTTGGCCACTTGAAAACTAATTCTGTCAGTTCACATTTACTGTTGAGCCTTTCTCGTAAACTTTTTATTTCAGTTGTTATACTTTTCAACTTCTATCATTTCTGTCTGGTTCTTTTTTGGTAATTTCCATCTCTTTACTACTACTCTGTATTTGATGTGACACTGACATCATATCTTCTTTTGCTTTTCATATATGGTTTCCTTTAGTTCTTTAAACTTATTTATAATGGTTACTTTGAAGTCTTTGTAAAACACAGCATCTTGTTGCTCTCACGGGCAGTTTCTTTTTGTCTACTTATCTTTCCAGTGTGTGATTTATATTTTCCTGCTTTTTTACATAGCTCATCATTTCTTGTTGGGAACTGGACATTTTCAATAATACTGGCACCCTCCCCACCCCTCCAGTTCCAGACTTGCCATTGTTTGATGACCACGGAATTATTTAACGCAGCCTCTTCTCCTCTTCTACCCACAATGTGAAGACTCTAATATCCTTGAAGAGGGTGCAGTCACCCTGGAATGACTGGTTTTGGCAGAGTGGCAGAGTACCTATCTGTTTCCCTAGCCATGCCCAACTGTTAGAAATCACTAATTACTTGCTTATTTCCTAATTTTTGCCACTAGTTGATCTAGTTTACTCTAATAGCTAATGAACTTACCAATCTACTCCCAACTGTCTTTTATGACAACACCACTGATTTCGAAAGAAAGCTTGCACTAGAAATTGTCCATACACTGTTAGAAAGGAAGTTAGTTCTCTCAGGAAGAGATTCGGAGCTCTCTGCTTTATGCTCTACTTCTCCATTTGGCAAAAACTCTGGGACTGGAAGTGGGACAATGTGTACTTCTCTCAGATGTTTTTTTCAACTTGGCATAGATCCTTTACCTTGTGAGTTGGTAATGATAATCAGGGACATGGTTTACTCAGCAACATCATGCACATGGTGGAGTTTCTATCCCACCTGTACACAAAGATGAAAACTGGGTGAAAGAAGAAAGCTGCCACCACGTAGATGCACCCACCTATTAGCCTTAGCAGCAGGTTACAGGGGACAGAATTGGAGAGGGAATTTTGTGTTTTTAATCATACCTGTCTAGAATGCATTTCCCATCTCACTGAACTGGGAGGATGGAAGTAGGGAGTAGGGGTTGACTCAGATATTGGAGGCTTTCACTGCTATTACTGAGTTTAGTGGAATTTTTTGAATAAATGGCTCTTGATTTGTTATATACCCTTAGAGCGTTCTCCAGAGAATTTAAATGTTTTTCTTTTACTTGTTTTAAAAATAACTTGACCAATTTACTGGAGAACAGGTCCATGGATCTTTTTGTCATCCCAACATGAGACTCAGTTTATTTGTTTTTGTGTTCCAGAATTTGACACATAATAGGTGCTTGCAATGTAGACTGAGCAAAAATTGGATAATACATGTGATGGATATCAGGAATGGGACGGTTGCTATTATGTGTCTTCAGGATTGGACCATGAGTGCCCACACATTTGGTCAAGCTTTATTCTGGGTGTGTCTGTGAGGATGTTCCTGGATGTGATTAACATATTTGAAACATTTGAATTAGTGAAATGAGTAAAACAAATTGTCTTACCTAACATAGGAGGGCTTCATTTAATCAGTTGAAGATCTGAATAGAGCATAAAAGCCAACCTTCCTTCCAGTAAGAGGGAATTCTTCCTGCCTGACTGCTTTGAACTAAGACATTTGTTTTTCCTGTCTTTAAACTTGAACTGAAACATCATTCCTATTTGGTCTTAACTGGAACTATACCACCAGTTCTCCTAGTTCTCAGACCTTCAGATTAAACTATAACTATAGTACAACAATCTTAGCTCTCCAGCTTGCTGACAAAGATCTTGGAACTCAATAGCTTTCACAATTACATTGCCCACTTCCTTATAAGTCTCTCTGTGTCTCTGTCTCTCTCTGTCTCTCTGCCTGCCTTTCCTCTTTTATTGGGTCTAGTTCTCTGGAGAATCCTGACTAATACAGGGACGAACATGCCAAGAACAAACATTCTTGACACATTTGGATATGTTCAGATTAACATTCTGGGCATGCATGGAATTTCATGACACAGCCCCTTTAGATTATCATAGTACTAAAAGTAGCATCCCACCACTACTGTTTCCTTTGGGTCATTACATTGGAATATCTAAACATTTTCTATTTCTTTTTCAGAAAGACCTTCTCTTCAAACCAATTATTTCTTGAATATCCAAATATACATATAGATAATGATATCCACTATTGTTATTTCAAGTGTTACTTTCAAAGTATGTGAAGTCAAAGATACATAAATTGTGTAGACAATTATTTGCAGGTGACACATATTAAGTTTTGTTTCTCCAGTGGACTACTTGAGAGTTAAACTGGTTTTATTTTAATAATAATCTTTTTTTGGAGCTTTGGCAAAATTATAATAAAATGGCAGTTACAGAGTGACATTTTTATATTATGTGTCTCAGCAAATGAAAGTCTCAACTGAATAATTTCTAATCTGCATTAGTATACTTCTCTCTCTCTCATTACACTTACACAGATCCTATTATCTGATCTCACACAGATCTTGTTTGTAGTATCTATAATATCCCTGGAGGATTTTACAGTTAAAGCAACAGAACGGGATCAACAGACTAGTGCAGTGCTCTAGAAAGAGGCAAAACCCACATTTGTTCTTCATTGAAGAAGGCTGCAAGGCATTCATCTGCTCACCAGCCTCAGCTCAAACTCAGCAACAAGGCTAAGCCAAGAACTGGGAACTGGTTTCTGAGAACATCAGGGAAACAACAGCCTTTGCTCGACCATCTATTTTTGCCCAGTTTTAACACTGAAGGGCTTAGAACGAGAACTGCCAACATTTTCAATGTGAAGCTTACTTAATGTTTCTGTGTTGCTACAATTAAGCATTTCAGAAGCATATGTGCTGCTTTTTAGTTCAAACCCAATCGTCCGCTCTGACAGGTCACAGACAAAAACCAGGATAGTGACATTCTCTCTTGATCACAAGATCCAGACACACCAGTCTGGTGTGGATCAGAAAAAGAAAACAACCACCCAAATGCTGATTTAATTTCCTTTTCCTCAAATATTGAGTTCATATTGAAATTGAGCATAGCAAGTGTGAATTTTGCTAAGAATAGCACTCTTAGTGTTGCATGATACCTGCAGAACTTTCTCCAGGTAATTACAAAGTCCTAACATATTATCATTCATGTTCACGTCTTTTTCTCTAAGTCCACAACTAGCCTGGACACTGTCCAGCCTTTCTACACAAAATAAAGAGAAAACAAAGAGACCATCTTGAAAATTAAAAAAAAATTTTTTTTGAGACTAGGTCTCGCTATTTTTACCTGTGGAACCCACAGGCTCACATTGCCTGGGGTACCACAGAATCACACAATCCCCAGCCTCAGCTTCCCAGGTAGCTGGGATTATAGGCGTGCGCCACTATGCCCAGGTATATATTTTTGGAACTAGGTCTCACTACGTGCCCCAAGTGGGACTTGAACCACAATCCCTGGCCTTGGCCACAGCTTCCTAGGCTGCTGTTTACAGGCATGCGCCACCATGCCCGGCCAAATTTAGAAAGGAAAAATTTAAGGAAAAATGACATGTAAAGACCCAGAAAATGGAGAAGAAAGTGATGCCCATTATTTGACCAAACACACACTCTCGTTTGACTTGAGGGTCTCCTCAATTTTCCCTTTCTTTTTTGTGCTGTTACCATCTATCTAGTTTGCATAGTTCCATTCAGTGTAGACTTATGGCCAAGTGACATATTTGGAAACATGGCTTGAAAGCAATGAGACACAATATATTTCCCTACTGTTCAGATTTGTTCCCATTCAATAACTTACTTGACAATAGCAGTGTGGAAGACATGACTATTCAATGACTACTTTCATTTTCTGGCTAGCTCTTCCATGCTGAACCCTTTTCTGTTTTATCAAATGGAAAGTAAAAATATTGAAGCATCCTATAGATGGTAGATTTATGGCTCCCCAAAATGTCTTGTTCTTAAACCCCAGAACCTGTACATATGTTGGCTTCTGTGGCAAAAGGGACTTTACAGTTGTGGTTCCATTAAAAATCTTGAGATAAGGACATAATCTTAGGTGGATCCATGTAAATACCCTAAGGTTCTTGTAAGGGAAAGTTGAGGGGTTAGAAAAGGACATATAAGGATGAAAGCAATCTTTGGGTGAAGTAGGTGATGAACTAAGGACTTTGGGTGGCCTCTGAAAGCTGGGAGAGGGGAAATCAGTTAGAATAACCAAAGAATAAATTCTCCCCAAGATCCTTCAGAAGGAACACAGTGTTACTGAATTATTTTAGGTTACTGATCAGCAGAACTATAAGATAATTAAGTTGTGTTGTTTTAAGGCACTGATTTGATGACAGTTTGTTACAGCAGCCATAGGAAACTAAGTCACACTCCTTCCCCACTTTAGCCCTATATAAAGAATAAACCTCACAAGTCATCATCCCTTGCTATCTTTTGCTTGATTCTTCAGAACAAAGTTCTTAAGTAGGGTTAGAATGGCAATCATCCTTCTAAATTTATATTCCCAATTTTGTGTCACATGAATTTTTTTCTGGGAAAAGAACCCATAGATAATAGATTTCATTGCCTTAGCCAAACAATATATGATCTCAAAATTAAAACTGTTACTTAAATTAACTTCTTAACCCCCAGCAGGGTATAAGTAGAATAAAAGAAAAAAAATCAATATTACGTTCAAATATCTTTGTCTTTTCTCTGTAATTTCTCTTCTAGAAACTAAACTGGGTGAGGTATTGCTAAAAAATGGTACTGCTGCTGGTTTGCTAGATGCTATATAGCATCCTTACACACACTACACTGCCAGTGATTTCATCAAGCATGGACGGGGTGATTTAGTTCCGCCCTCAGTGCTCTACTAGGCATAGTGGAAATGAAAGTGTTGTGGATGGAGGTGTTCATATGGACATAGCATCACTCAAATATTCTATGTGACTTCCAATTTCACTTTGGCTATTACATGATATCTTAGAGGTATGTTTGTGACTTGTCCTCCTTATCCAGACTTGTAAGAATATAGGCAGGTATCAAAGAAAGAGCTTCTTCTCTCTGGCCCTCAAATGAGTATTACTAACATAATCTCATCATGAATGGGGAAAACAAGTCACAGTGAAATAGAGAAAAGGTTCTGTCTGAAAAGGATTCTATTTACTGTCAGCATAAAGCAGAGCCAAGATGAAGTTTCTACTCCTTATTGTGTAACAGTTGTTACTTTGGCTATGATGAATGTAATTTTATTCTATTATGATTCTTTGGTGCCTGCCAGGACATAAAGACTGTGCTCACTTTACATCTGCTACACCTTTAAGTGTGAAATGAGGGGAAATTGCTGCCTTGTTTGTGTCACTGAGCCATTTTCCCCTAAATTACTTACTGTTATTCTACATTTAATAAATGCCCACTGGGTATTGGGTAATGTCCAAGACACATCGACCATCCCTGCCCACACAGAAGCATGTGCCAAAGCAAGTTGGCAATTGGCCCTGCAATGTGCTTCTCTGACCATTGTGGATGGCTTTCTTCTGAAACAAAGAGTGTCAACAGCAACTCAGCTGTAGATTTCTTCCAAGAAAGCTGTAAAACAAACTGAATGCATTTTGTTTGCTTAGCAGCAAATTATGAAAGGACCCATAACAATGACTTGACGGTACATGCAGAAACATTACAGTTGCCAAGGACTTTCACGTCAACTTGCTGTCATTGATTCTTGCCAATGTTTGAGGTTCTCAGGGCAGATGTTACTATCTTCCCAAGGATATGGGTCTCTGAGAGGGGAAAGGACTTGTCCATGTTGTCCATGGAGAATATGCCAGCAAATGGTAGAGGCAAGATCAAAATCCAACTATCCTGATGCTGATTTCAATGATCCCATCCCCTATCCTGACCACCCCCTCCCAGATATCACAAGGTCACTCATTAATCAAATAGAAATACGGAATCTTGGATTTGAAGACTGCTATCCTGTTTACAATGACAAAACCCAATGAAAAAGGATTTAGATTGCTTTTTCCATCAATTAAGTTTACTCTGCATGATCTGCATGATTTTTAGTTATATGTCAGTAATGATTTACCAGAGTTTTGCCATGCATAATGCAACTAGGTAAATGCTCAGTTAAATAAAATTAAAATCTCATTGCCTGCAAGTTTTTTTCAAAAAGGCAACATTTTCCAAGATTGAGTTTTGTGGTTAGGCATTAATTCAGTTTAAACATTTAGAATCACCTTTAGTTTAGTTACAGCTTAGTTGTGTGTGTGTGTGTGTGTGTGTGTGTAAAATCACTGCGTTCCCTAGAGCTTTATGGAACATGAATAAGCATATGGACTGTTCCCTTACACCTACCCCACAAGTCTGAGTATTGAGGATTTATATAGTTAGAGACTATGTGGTGTAAATATGTATAAATTTATATTGTGTTAATTTATGGCATGCAGTACAGAAGGCTGTTTGCAAGTTGCAGTGTACTTCTTCCCACGTTCTGCTGAAATATTCATCTCTGGGTTCCTTCCCCATGTTTTTCTTTGTCTCCCCACAGATGTTTAGGCAGCTTGTTCTCAGGGGAGTGACTGAGTCCTGGAAGTCAGTTTACTGAATGTAATTCAGGTGGAGAATACACTATATCTCTCATGATGTGGCTGAAGAACATGCACCTTTCCCTTGGAACCTGCCCTCTGCTATGATGAAGACCACAGCCCCATTGCAGCCACACTGGGGGCAGGACAGCTCCTGTTCCTGGCCTGAGATCCTGAAGGTAAAAAGAGCAGGTCTATGTAGGTGAGCAGCACCTTATTATTTGTAAAAAGAAAAACTAAAAGCCTTATATTCTGTGGTACTTTGTCAAAAAAAGCTGAATTTATAGGAGAGTGGCTTCAGTATAGTCCAAGCTTAGTTTTCTGTGCTTATGTTCAAAGGGAAAAGGATAGTTACAGATGAATGAAGTTCTCAGAGTACTCACAAGTCATGTTTTTTTTTTTTTGACCAGCTCTTTCACCAGTTGAAGTTGTTAAAAAGTCTTCAGTTTGACTTGAGTTAATCAATGTCTTCATTCCTTCATTCCTCCTTCCAGGAGGAGGTGTGCTAATGGGTAAGGAATGATTGAGAAGGAAGCAGTGGGCAGGAAGATGAAGAAAAACAAGGTCCCACACTGAGTGAGCAGTCCCTGAAAGATCAAAAGCTGACTGTAGTGGAAAGAAGTCTGAATCACCCATGAGTGCACTGAGGCGGTGACGCTACAAGCAGATAATCTATGTTCCTACAAATTTAGGGGAAATTACTAGTATTAGGTGGTTTAATGTTTTTCCTCTGCCCTGGGAATGGCACTGCTTATGAAATTTAACAATGGACCTATTGAAGGAATAATGTAATTATCTACCATGGGGATTACACAAGCATTTATTGATCAAAAGAATTGTTCTACAGGCACTACCAATGAATTCACTAGTATTCATGCTAACCCCTTAATGGCAAATGAAACATTTGTAGAATCTGTTAATATTTGTAACTTTATTTATTTATTTTTAACCTGCATTGCCTCATCAACTCACAACAACCTGGCAAAGGTCAAGCGTCTTAACAGGGCAAAAATAGAAATCTTAGGAAGTCAAAGCAAGCTTCCTAAAGTTATCTGCTTGGAAAACATCACAATATATCACACAATATATATAATATCTTAGGGTTAGAAATCCAACCCTAAGCCAGGTGCGGGTATGCACGCCTTTAATTCCAGCCTTGGGAGACTGAAGCTAGGAATCGCTTGAGTTCATGGATTTGGGATTGCCTCAGGCAACATAACAAGAGCTAGTCTCAAAAAGAAAAAAATAGCCAGGCGTGGTGGCACATGCCTGTAATCCCAGCTACCTGGGAGACTTAGGCTAGGGGTCACTTGAGTCCATGAGTTTGGTACTACCCTGGGAAACTTAGAGAGACTTAGTCTCTTAGAAAAAAATCCAGCCCTCATCATTTTTTGCAAGCTAAGATACTGAGGGTATATCCTAATGAATTAGGCTGAAAAAATATTTGTTTAAAATCTTTTATGTTTTAACAACTCATCTGGTGTTCCTGCCCTGTATTCTTAATGTCCTAAGTTTTTCTGGACTTAACTTGAAGAAAGTGAGAGCACTCATGCCCAGCTGGGAAATAAGGTTCACAGAGTAATAATAAAAACAGCGAAAAGTTTTTTGGATGGATTTTGGTATTAAAGTTGTTTAAATGCCAGGACAGAGTTTGGGCTTTAGGTAATGAGAAAACATTAAAAGGTTTTAAGAGTTTATAATTTATAAATCCTTGTATGTGCCATCTTCCATTGATTCTTCCTAGCAAGCTTTTAACAAAAAGACAATGCAGTTATCCAATTGTTTTTCTGCAGGAAGGTGAGGCTCAGAGAAGGGGTGATGTTATTAGATTGGATAACCAGTCCAATGATAAAACTGAGTCTGTAAGATAAATAGTAAATGGTGCTTTCAGAATTTAATCAAGGAGTATCTTGCAGACTGTAGAATATATTAAAAGGAGGGAAGCATTTAGAAGCTTTTGCAGAAACCCATGTGGTGGATTATTTAAATTGGAAATCTGAATGCATTACAATAACCAAGATATAAACACAATTTAAGTGCCCAATGACCTACATGTGTGTGCTTTGAAATACTACTCAGCTATAAAAAAGATGAATGATTGCCATTTGCAGCAACACCAATGAAACTAGAAGAGATTACGGTAAGTGAAATTAGTCAAAAGGAAAATACTGGACAATTTCATTCACAGGTGGTATTTAAAGAAACAAAACAAAGGAACTGACATAACTAAACCTGAACAAACCCTAGAAATGTAAGTGTAGAATTGAGATTACCAGAGGCAGGGGGCCAGTGAGAATGGATACAAAGAGGAAGTGGAACCTAGTGGTCTATGCTAAAAAAAAACAGGTGCTTTGGTGATGGGGCTAGTGTCATGATATACGTCTGAGGAGATGAAAACCTACTTCCCTAAATCTTGCACAGTGTTGTAAATAAATGTTACCTCAATTTAAAAAATAACTTAATAGATGTGAATGCAAACCTCAACTCTCATAGCCATAATGTGAGTTGTTGCTATTGTCAGAGAGATGGGAGCAAGAGGGTGGTCTCTGAATCTAAAAACAAGTTACAATCATCCATGTGTCTTTCTCATCATCTGACAGTTATATGAGTAATTGACTTCATTTACCAAACAGTCTGAGCCCAACGTAAAATCATGCTACTCATCTGAGCTGAAAAATATTCTCTGTTTTCCAGAAGAGTCTCTGAGCACCATGTGTGAGAGAACACGACAGAATAGAAACTGATTATGCAAAATTTGTGAGAGAGAACTGCAGTTCTTGGTGACATGTGGCAGCCTCATTGGGAAGGGAGAGCTGTGGAACTCTGGGTGCTGTCTCAAGCTGACTGTTGCATGTCACAGGCTGAATGGCAGGAGAGGGTTAAGACAGGAGATTTGGGGCTGTCTTTTGAGGCATTCACCTGCTGTACACACATGTATGAAGGCATCATAGTAAGTTAGTAGGTCAGTATCAGTCACTGAGTTAGAGGTGAAGGGAGACATAGCATTCATCTTTATTTTTATGTTTGATTTGTTGTGCCTTATTCTAACCTTTATAGGCCTCTCTAAACATATGCGTACTCCATGAGCATCTCTACTGAATTGAAAGTTTGCAAAAGCTTTTAAGTGTAGAGAGTAGAAAACTATTCTCCCTCTATACATGTATGAGTGTACCTATAGCTATTACATATATATAATACACACCATACATGTGATAAATAAAAAAAATATATACATGATAAAAATATATAGTGATATTAAAAGGGAGAGCATATATACTAGAGAGGAGAGAGATATTTATTATAAGCAATTGCTTCCTGCAATCATAGAAGCATAAAAGTCCCAGGGTCTGCAGTCAGCAAACTGGAGACACAGGGATGCTGATGGTGTAAGTTCCAGTCCAAATTCTTGCTGTCTTGAGACTGAAGATGAGCCAATGTTTCAGTTCAAGTCTGAAGACAAGAAAAAAAAAACAACAACAATGATGTTGTAGCTCAACTAACTGATATTCAGTTAGCCAAGAGTTGCCTCTTACTAAGCCTTTTTTTTCTATTCAGGACCCCCAACAGATTGGATCAGGCCTTTTACCATTAGGGAGAGCAATCTGTTTTACTCAGTCTACACATTCAGATGTTAATTTTATCCAGAAACACCCCCACAGGTTTCTATATTAATATTCGGCCAATCATCTGGGTGCCCCATGAACCAGTCAAATTGACACATAAAATCAACCATTACAAGAATGGAAACAATTACAAATTGGAGTAGAAGAGGAGCAAGAATAAGAAGGAGATAAGAGTGTTTTAGTGCTTGAGAATTAAATACAAACCAAAAATTCAAGATGGCATAAATGAAATTATGCAGTCCTCAGCCTGGTATAGTCACACTCAGGGAGCTATCCAGGGTCCTAGGCTGCTCCTCCATTGACTCTCCCTACCCTGGACACCAGTCTTCTGTTTTGTACCTGACATCAAACTTCTGCCTTGGATTTACCTTTAGTTCTAATTTACACCAGCTTCCTCCCCTCATCTCTGTTCTGCTGGAGCTCACTGAAGCCAAAACATCCACTTGCAAGCCTCAAGTTTAGTCTGGTTTTGATAGCCAGCTGTACCAGATATGCCTTCACTGTAGTTTCATTAAGAAACAATTTATTCCTTGGATGGTTTCTAAAAAATAGTGGACACTTACACATATACATTATTATTTTTCATAACCATGAAGTTGACACTTTTAGATGTATTTTGCATAAACACATTTGAACTTATATACAATATGTCAGGTCTTGCTTTATGATGACCAAAACAAATGTCAGAGCACTTCTATAATTTAGATATATACAATCTTATTGCAATCATTATACAAAAGAATATGTACAATTGTATAAACAGTGTAGACATATTTAGCAAGTTCAGTAGATTGATGTCTAATGTATAACCTGTCTATGAGAAAATACACAATTAGAAAATGATTACAGTTTCCAAGAAAATCTGGTGATTTGAGTTTATGCATCTGACTCTGCATCTTATTGGAAATGAGCAACTGAATGTCAAAAAAGGATGTCTTAGATTGAAGATTCTGTCTGGATCTTGGAAGATCTGAAAATAATTAAGTATAGTAATGAATCATAAAGAAATTATAAGTAGGAAATTATAATTTATTTCCAATAATAAATATATTTATAAATAATTTCTGGAAAAAAGAGAGTTCTTGCCTATAGAGGAATACAAAACCAACTGGTAATCATTTTACAGACATTATCATGAAGATTAAATCAGGCAAGGAACCTTAAAAGATCTTTAAAAGTGAGGTATTTCCAAGATCATAGAGAGGGAATAAAAAGAGAGAGAGACAGAATAAGAATAAGAAGATGTAGTTCTGAGATACAGAAACTCCTGAAATTTTAGCTAAAAGTATGATCTTACTAGAACTCTAAGAAAAATTGTTTTGGTTATTTATAATAGCTAAGTTATGAAAACAACCTGTTTCCAAGTACAGATGAGTAATTTAGGAAGATATGGTGTATATACACAATCTATATTCAACTATCAAGAAAGAAAAACTGTTGCCATTTGTGGCAAAATGGATGAAGCTGGAGGGAATTATGTTAAGCAAAATAAATCATGACAAAGACAAATACTGCATAGTATCACATGTGCACTACAGAGAAAAAAAAACAAAAGTTCAGATAAAGCCAAACTAAGATAATTAGAAAACTGACTATAGAACTGAGACTACCAGAGAGGCAAGGGGAGGGGGAAAGGCAAGAGCAGGTGGGGAAAGAGCTAAATGGACCATGGGTGGATATGATTTGGTAACAGTACCTTAAAGAAGACCTTGTACTTCTAGTTCACCAACAACAATGTAAACCAATGTTAAAGCATAGTGATAATGATAACAATATGAAAAAATTAATTTTTCCCCAAACTAGCTCTCCACAATCTTAAAATATAGTATATACTGGAAACAACATCTCAAGGATTTGGAATAATGGTAGTTCACGAATCAATACCAAGTCAAATCATTGTACTGAGAAAGGAACAAACTATTTTAAGCTCTCCAATAACTTAAAAAGTGCCATTTATAAATGATAGTGATAACACAGCTGTTGATATGAAATGCACATGTCCTTAGCACCTTTTACATACAGAAAGTTCAGTATATAATACATGACAGTAACAATTTAAAACTATAGAATGACTTCCAAAATTCCATCTCAATTAATAAAAATCAAGGTTGGAAGGACAACTGAGAGTGTGTGAATTAATTACAATACAAAAATGGTTATTTTGTGACTCAGCAAACTAATAACAGATTGCTCATTGAAAGGGTATTATTGAGGTGAGTTTATGAAGGAGATATAACCCTTGTAAGGGTTTCTGTGAAAACAGTAACATACAATGAAACAAATTTGGGGTGGCAATGCCAGGTAGCAGTTACCAGTTCCCAGATCTGAGAGGTAAGGGGAAGAAATGGTTATTGGAATCTAGCAAGAGCAGCATCTATAGCAGTAACTGTAGAAGATGCTTCTCAACAGGAGCAGTTGCCTTCAAGATAGTCACAGTTCCTGGTTCATGGAGGGGGCCGGGAGACTAGATGTTTTTGTCTCATTCCTGACAACACCCATCTACTATTGGTTGAAATGAATGGAGAGCCCAAAGAGGAGGGAACATAATAAAAATTCATACAGGACAGCTTCTGTGATCATGAGCAGATTGGAGGATTGAAAATGGGTTTGGGAACAAATGGAGAATAATTAATGCAGATGACAAGAAATACTTTCATTTTATCAATGGTATAGAAATTTTAAATATTAAGTAGACACTGATCTAGCTTTTCTAAAAATGCTTTTGTATCTTTAATTTTGTTTTATAATTTTTAATATGTTTTAAATTTATATATATAAATTTCACATCTTTGGAATCCCAGGGATTCAATCCCAGGGATCCCAATCCCAGGGATTCCCACCGTCCCCACCATTCCCTCTCTTTCTCCCCTGCCCCAAGTTGTGTGCTTCAGTTTGGTGCTTAGCTTGTTTTGACTTTTCCTCGTGGCTTTTGTTTATTTTTTCCTATATCCCATATATTAGTGAAACCATTTGGTTTCTGTCTTTTTCTTTTTGACTTGTTTCTGCTAATATAATTTTTCTAAGTACATCCATGTTATCATAAAATCATCAAATTTGTCACTTTTAATTGAGTAATATTCCATTGTGTATATATACCACATTTTTTCATCCAATCATCTGTTTTGGGGCATTTAGGTTGCTTCCAAGTCTTTGCAATTATAAATCATGCTGCAGTAAACATCTGTGCAGAGGTGTCCCTTGTACCCACATTGAGGTCTCTTTTGGGTAGATTCCCAAGAGAGCAATTGCTGGGTCAAATGGTAGTTCCATTTTCATTAATTTGAGGGTCCTCCATACAACTTTCCATAGAGGTTGGACAAGTTTACATTCCCACCAGCAGTGTAAGAGTGTTCCTTTCTCTCCACATCCTTGTCAGCATTTGTCATTGCCCATTCTTTGGATGTGGGCCATTCTTACTGGTGTAAAGTGGTATCTCATTCTGGTTTTGATTTGCATTTCCCTTATTGCTAATGACATTGAGCAATTTTTCATGTGCCTGTTGGCCATTTGTATTTCCTCTTTGGAGAGGTGTATTTTTAGTTTTTCTCCCCATTTTTTGATTGGGCTTCTTGTTTTGGTTTTGTTTGGTTATGTGAGTACCTTGTGGATCTTCGTTATTAAACCCTTATCACTCTTGTGGAGGGCAAAATTTTTTCTCTCATTCGGTTGGACTTTTTGTTTTTTCTGTTGTCTCTTTTGCTGTACAGAAGCTTTTTAGTTTTATGTAGTCCCATCTGTTTATGTTTTCCTTCATTTTTTGCCATCTGTAGATGTTTCCAGAAAGGGATTTCTGAATTGTAATTCATGGAGGGTTTTACCCAAGTTTTCCTCTATGTATCTTATGTTATGATTTCAAGTCTGACATCTAAGTCTGTTATCTATTTTGAGTTGATTTTTGTACATTGTGTGAGGGAGTTGTCTTGGTCCATTTTTTTTTGCATGTCTTAGTCCAATTTTCCCAACACCATTTATTGAAGAGGTTATCTTTGTTCCAATGTAAGTTTTTCACTCCTTTGTCAAAGGTTAGTTATAATGTGTGGTTTTATTTCTGGGCACTCAATTCTGTTCCATTGGTCTGATTATTTTTGTACCAGTACCATGCTGTTTTAATTATTATGGCTTTGTAGTGTAGTTTGAAGCTTGGAATTGTAATACCTCTGTTCTCTTTTTTTCTGGTCAGGAGGCTTTTTGACATTAGAAATCTTTTGTTATTTCATATGAATTTCAGTAATTTTTGTTCTACATCTTTAAAAAATGTCATTGGGATTTTTATTGTGATTGCATTGAATCTGTAAATTGCTTTTGGTAGGATGGCCATTTTGATATAAATTCTTCCAATCCATATACAGGGAATGTCTTTCCATTTCCTCTAAAATGTTTTTATAGAATAACTGTTTCACTAAAGGTTCACTGAAAGTGGGATCCTGTAGGCAGATAAATTTCTACTTTTGCCTTCTACTTTCAGGTATTAACATAGCCAAAGCAGCCACATGCAAAATAATAATATTAGGACATTTAATAATACACAAAAGTTAGAAAGATTAATGCTAGCAGAAATAAGTCAGAAAGGAAAAGATAAAGATGTCTGATGGTCTCACTTATATGTGGGACATAGGGGAAACATATAAGAAAACAAAAAAAAAGTTTAAACTAACAAACTTAAAAACAAAACTGAAGTGTTCTGTTGACAACAGTAAAGCAAGGAAGGGAGGGTGAGCACAAATCAGGGGAGGGATCAGCACAAGGAATCAGGATGATGGTTTACAGATGACATGGTGGTGGGAGAACTCCAGGATATACAATGATGTGAAAAACTATGCATGTAATCAATAAAAAAATTAAAAATAAGTTAAAATTTTGAATGTAAGACATGAAACCATAAAATATGTAGAAGATAGCATAAGCAATATTATCCTTAACACTGGCCTTTGAGATACTTTGGGGGATTTGATCCAATGGCAAGGGAAAAAAAAAGCAAAAGTAAAAATAAGTAGGAGTACTTTGGTCTGAAAGCTTCTGTACAGGAAAATGGAATCAAAATTGGAAAGGAGTCCTGATGAATGGGGAATGTTTTCAAATGCAATATTCAGTAAGGAGTTAATATCCATGTGTGGATATTACAACTCAACAACAACAAAAGACATTCAACTTAATTGAAAAATGGGCACAGTATCTGAATAAACACTTGTTTAGAAAAAATATACAGATGGTCAATGGCACAGGAAAAGTTCATATTTTATTATTAGAGAAATATTTATCAATGAGGTATATCAGCTTGCCCCTATGAGAATGGCTATCATCAAAAAGACAAGAAACAATCAATGTTGAACAAGATGTGGAGAAAAGGGAATCCTTGTACTATGTAGGTGGGAATATAAATTGATATAGCTATTATGCAAAACAGTGTGAAGATTCCTCAAAATTTTGAAATTCCATGTGGTCAGTTATCTTTCTTTAGGATATTTACATGAAGAAGAAAAAATTACTAGTTTGAAGATATATATATATATATGTATAAACAACACCATTATATATAAATAGCATTATATACATATAATGCACACAATATAGCATCATATACAATAGCTAAGATCTGGAAATAACTCAAAATGTCAAATGGGCTTAATGTTTGGAATGGGTTTAAAAAGTATGGAACATATGCACAATGGAATATAATGCAGTTATTAAAAAGATGAAGCTCTTATTTGCAGAAACAAGAGCAAGTGAAATAAGTCAGACAGAGAAGCAGCATATGATTTCATTCATATACAAAAGATAAAGAAACAGAACAAATCAACAACAAACAAAATAAAGAAGCCTTTTAAACAAAATAGTGAAGGGGTGGGTAAATTGGGTAAAGCAGTTAATTACATGGTGCAAGATAGAAATTAGACTTTATATACACAATTTATTCTACACAATGTAAGTCTGTAAACCTAAAACTTACACAATGTTTTAAGCCAATGTGAATCAATAAAAAAATTGAGATTAAATAAGTCTAATACTCTGTGACACCATGAAAAATAGTCTAGTCCCAGTGAGAGTGCAAAGTCTGTACCAGTTAATTCTTCAAAAATAGAAGTAGATGATTTTTCTACTAAATTTTGGTTGTGTTCTTTATTTAGCTTTGTCATTATGATGATGGTAAGATATATTTTAATAGATATATTTTAAAAATTACAACAGAGAAAATTTCACAATCATAAAGTTTTAAAAGTAACTATAATAAGAAGGCTTAAAAAAGTGAGACCTTAACATTAATAATAGAATAAGAGTAGGATGTCAGTTTTGAAAATGTATAAAAGACAAAATTCAGAAGAGGAGAAATATTTTAAAAACTTAAAAGAGAAAATTTAGAAGCTTACTGTCCTCAGGAAATAAATGTAAAACTAAAGAAGGTCAAGAGTAAAGTTTTGTAAAATGTAAAAGTACTTTTCCTCTGAGTTTGTGTTTGGCATCGAGTGTATAAAAAAAAAGCTTAAAATGTGACAGCTGAAGTGCAAGAAGAGAAAGTTAACATTCAATTTTTGATATGCAATATATATATATATATTCCTAATCTTTTTAAAAACAAGAGTTAGACCTGCTTAGTCAATTTTACTTTACTATAAGGCCTGTTATAAAAGTACATGACAAAGAGGAAGTGAAAAGTCAAAATCCAAAGCACACTTCTTTTGGATCCCTTGACTGGTGAGGATATAAGGAGTCAGAATAATCTGATCTGTCCTTCCCAGGCTCCAGTTTCAGGTCAAGGAAAATGGTGATCCTTCATCAGTTTGACTCACTTCCCTCTTGGGACTGTAGAACATGATCATTCACTGTGGACAAGCCTGTCCTCACAATAAGCTGAGGGTGACCACATTGCCACTAAACTCAGTGATAGCCTATAGTTAGGAAGATAAAGGACAGGACCTCAATTTCCTGCCACAGGGAATCCCAGGTGGTAGGCAAAATAATTCCCAGTGGTCCAATGGAGAGATGTCAAAGGTAGCTAAAAGTGCTCTCTGAAGGGCATGCCATAGTTCACCATTGTTTAGTGCCTCCTACTTTAAGATTGTTGGACAGATAGCTCATACTGGGGAAAAGCAGTATTCTTAACCCAAAACACATGGGTTCCCTGCACTAATTAGAACTGATGGAGAGCCTAGTCATGCAGAAGAACAGTCATTGTTCCCTAAACACTTTACTTAAGCCCCATTAGGATAGCCTGGAACAGGACCAGTTGAAGCTCTGATCACTAGTTTTTACTGGTGTGCATCCAGGAAAAATCCACTGATCACTCGATCTACTCAATCTTAAATGCAACCACAGAGACAGGAAAGACACATCATTTTCCCCAACATCTTGGAGAAAAGCAGGAGGGAAGTAGTGACCATCTGATTCAGATTACCTGGAACTTAAGCATTTCCCAGGATGCAGCATTTCTACTGCCTGAAGTGTTCCTTTGGGTAAACTTAGTACATGCTGGTCTCCCTAAAGGAATATTAGAGCTCTTAAAGATTGAATATTACTTTGTCATCCAAGCAAGACTGAGCTACTTAAAGAAACAGTTGAAAGTGATGTAATGGGATGATTCATCCTTCTTCCACTGCTCTTCTGCACTGTGAGATCAGAGCAATTACAGACTACTTCTGTTGTGTATCTGAATGTAATGAGATAGAACATGCAAAAGAAAAACCATCACCATAATGACAAAGCTAAATAAAGAACACAACCAAAATATAATAGAAAATCTTCTACTGTCTATGAAGAATTAACTAGTAAAAAATTTGCTCTCCCACTGGAACAACTAGAAAACCAGATAGTCTATATGAAGCAACTGTTTTCAGACACTGGAAAACAGGGAGTTGTAGGACTGTGATCTATAGAGCAGAAAGCAAATGAGTGAATGCTGTGCCTGCTGCAGTATTCTACTTGAAGGCAGTTTCCAGGCCACTAAGCACTAGAAGGAGAGACCCAGACATAGCCTAGCATAACAAAGTTTAAAAAGCCATAGATTGAAGTTCAGGGAGGATAAAGCAAGAAATATTTGAGGGACAGATACTGAGGACAAGTCAGGAGCTTGAGAGACAGACAAACAGGGTGAGAGGGAGGGAGAGAGGGGGAAGGGGGAGGGGGAGAGAAGATGAATAATTTAGATTTTTGCGGAGTGGGGGTCATTTTTGTTCCTTTTTGCAGGTAAAGTTTGATAAAGAATCACCAGAAAGAATGCCAAAAAGTTCCCATACTCACATAAGACCATGATAGACCATTTTCCTACCAGTTAAAGGGGAGAGACCTTGTAATGTGTATTGCTTATTAGAACTCTGAAAAGGCTCTCCCTAGCAGTGGTGGTAAATTAGTCCTAGGCTAACAACTTCTTAATTTTCCCCTAATAATGATTCCAGTGAACTTTAGAAGAAGCAAGTTGTACACTAAATAAATACAACAACCCAGACTCAATCACAGAATACTTAAAACACCCACTATCCATTCAAAATACTAACAGTCATGCAAAGTAACAGGAATATATAACCCATAAAAGAAGAAAATGAATCAATAGAAACAAACCCAGGAGGTAACAGAAATGATGAAATTAGCAGGCAAGAACCTTCAGCAGCTATTAAAAATCTTATAAACATGGTCAGAAATATTAAAGAAAACATGAATATGATTAAGGATAACAGATTAGAAAACTAAATGACAACTTTTAGAAATAAAAAACACTATATTTTGAAATGAAAATTATAGTAAGAGGGATTAACAGCAGATGGGACATTGCAGTGAACTTGGAAGCATAATAATGGAAATTAAGAAAAGTTTCTTGAAAAATGTGAACAGAGCATCAGTGTATCAGAGCATCAGTGACCTGTGGGAAATTACCAAGAAGTTTGAGATCTGTGTAAGGAAAAAGAAAAAAGAAAAGGAAAAAAAGAAAAAGAGTAATACAATATTTGAAAAAAAGTGTTGACTAAATTTTCTCTAAATGCGGTAAGTATAAACCTACAGATGCAAGAGACACAAAATCCAAAGATAGAAACAAATAAAGCTACACAAATACCTATTATAAGCAAGTTGTTTAATACCAGTAATAAAGAAAAAACTCAAAAAGGAGTGGGGCAAAAAGATACATTATGTTCAGAAAAACAAAATATGGATGATAATAAACTTCTTGCCAGATATAATGCAAGCTAGACAAGGATGAAAGGATGTTTCTAAAGTACAAAGAAAAACTATCAATCTAAAATACTATACTAAGCAAAATATTTTTTTTCAAAAATGAAGGCAAAATAAAGACTAAGTCAAAATGAAAGATGAGCTGTTTGTTTTTGGTCAGTAGAGCTTTATTATAAGACTTTTAAAGAAAAGAAAATTAATTTAAATGGAAATTTGTATCTATATACAAAACTGAATGGATGAAAATGTGAAAAATGAAAAATAAGTTGGCAATTATAAAAGACAAATCTTTACTGCTTTAAAGTATCATTAAAAGAATTGTTTAATAAAAATATATTGGGGGGTTGATGACATACTTTGAAGTCAAACAGTACTGTTTTTATATATTTGACTTCTTTATAAGAACAGAAGGGTAGAAATGAAAGTATTACCATGGACTGTCATTATATACATGATGAGGAGTAACATTACTTGAAAATAGACTTGCTACATTGGATATGTATATTATAAATCTTGAAGCAAGAACTACAAAATAAAATAAAGGAAAATTCCTATAGGGAGATAGAATGAAATCCTGAGTAATTTAGGATTCCAAAAGAAGGCATAAAAAGAAATAATATACCAAGATATGGTACAAATAAATAGCAAGGTAGTAGATTTAAACTCAGTAAGATAAGAAGTACTTTAAATTTAAATAGTCTACACTACAATAAAAAAGGCAGAGGGTATCAGACTGGACCACAAAGCAAGACTCACTATGTTATATAAGAAGCTTGTTTTAAGTATAAAGATTCACGTAGTTTTAAAATAAAGCAGAGACTAGACAGGCCATTCAAATACAAATTAAGAAATTTGCAACCAATATTATTAATATTCAACATGGTGAGCATCAGAAAAGGTAATGAATAATAAAAAGAAACAATTCATTATGACGAAAGAATTTGTACCTATGGAAGGTGTAAGAATCCTAAATATGGATGCACTCCTTATGTGTTCAAACCATACAAACTGAAAAGTGTTAGAACTTAAGAAAATATTCCTGAAAAATGTGAAGGCAAAATACACAAAACCAGTTATTGCCAGGGAGTTCAATACCTGTTTATCAATGATTGATGGGACAAACAGTAAAAAATCTGGAAGAGTTTAGAAGACTTGAACAATATTATTAACCAGTTTGACCCAAATGACATTTACAGAACATGCCATTTGCAACACCAGCTGAATTCTTTTCCAGTGCATGTAGAGCATTCATCAAACCATACCATAGTCTGGGCCATCATGCAATACAATTAATATAATTTGAAAAGATTGGACTCAAAGAAAATATATTCTCTGACTACAAAATAGGTTCTCTGGAAATAAGATTTTACCTTACACTGACATATTTTCTAATATAAGCAGAAGGGCACATTTAGTTGTTAAAAGAATGAGAAACACAGTTCAAGCTAACAAGGCAAAATGGGAATGAATTCGTTTATGCAGCTGAAAAGAACTTTGGAGTATTTTGCAAGGTCAAAGAGAAGTCTATGGCTCACGGACATGGGGATTAACATTTGGGATTCAATGCCATATAGCTCAGTCTTTGTCCTGTTACATTTTTCTCTTATTTATAGGAGTCTCTTCTTAGAGTCATTTTGAAGACAATCTCATCAAACACAGTAGGTAGTCTCATCAAACATAGGCTCAGAGTAGTGATGTCTCTTTTAGTAACCCCGGAATATATATCAACCTCAGGGAAGTCCCCTTATCAGCCATGCTTGGTTCACATGCGTAGCACTGAGGGCAGCAGGTAAACTCTGGTAAGAAGAGGCTGAGAGAAAATCTTGAAATTTGAAAATCAATAGCTACCATTGTCTACTAAAGAGACTCATCTGAAGAAGTTATACTTGATTGGTGTGAGTTCTATACATTTTTTTAAAACCCAACATTTGTGTGATTAGGATTGCAAACTCCATTTGCAAATCTCAGAAGGTTGAAAATATTCTAATGATCAATCAGAAAGTTATCAATAATAATATCAATAATAATTCTCTGTCTACTCTAAACATGGGTTTCCATCAATGATTGGTGCCAAAAAGTGGACTTTTTCTGTTATCAGAGAGGAAATGATAAACACTAGTCTCTTTACAAAATTGACCAAAGTTTCTAAGGGTGGGATTGTTTATTCCAGATGGTTGATAGCTCCTTTTGAAGAATTCCTGTTTGCCTCTTAATCCTTTGGTTTTATGGAGGGATGAATCTGTATGAGTCTATTCTTCCTAACTCTATGCTTTTGGAATTGTAAGAGACCTACTTTCTATCTTTCAAAGTCCCACTTCTCTAATCCTGTTATCCAAAGAACCATTTGATAAACTCAGAATACTAAATTCACTCTGAAATTATATGCAAAGTTAACAAGCTAGATGTTAGTAAGTTGCTGTTTACCACTTATTAACTAGATTAATTTCCTGTTGCTGCAGTAACAATTCACCACCAATTGTTTGCTTAAAACAACACAAATTAATTTCTTAGATATTAAAGCCATACATACAGAACTGGTCTTAAATCCTCTCTTTGTTATTTTTTGATCTGCCTCTTATCAGGGTCTTTGTGACTTCATCAAGCCACCCAGAGGACCAAGATCACTTCCCAACTGCAAGATCCGTAATGAAAACATATCTTTTGCATAAAAAGTAACAAGTTCAAGGATTAGGATATGAACATCATTGAGCATCATATTTTGCTCATCACACAATAGCAATGCCTCTATTGTCATGAAGATTATTCTGGGCACTCTCTAGCTTTACAGGGAATCCATGATCTCACCTTATCTAGTTTTTTCACAGAACAAGCTCAGCATTCAGAATTCAGTGTGACAGTTCTTTGCAATTGGAACTGTGCTTGTCTCTGGGTTTTGTTTTTCTGTGCCACCTCTTGAATTTTCTAAATGCTCAAATGTAGAATGGATTCTATTTCTAGGAATTGGTAATAAATTCCATGAACAGGCTTTACAGTAACACTCTATTTCATCTTTAGGGAGCTATATCTCTGCAACCAAGTGGAAATAAATTTGGCAGCCTAATTGACTACAGGGAACTAAACTCACCCAAAGGGTAGGTTTTGGAAAGACATGAAAGTGCCAAGCTTCATGGATAGACCAGGAGCTGAACTGTCAGAACGCAATGCTATTCTCTCTGATGTCTCCATTTCTTTGTGCCCTGAACCCCAGATCAGCTTATAGAGCATCTGCAGCACAGGTGAAACATAGAAACCATCCCCATTTATCTCACCTGGGGGCTGAAACACTCAACATAGACTCACTAAATATCTTTGAATCCCAATTCCTAATTCTTGGGTTAATGTCTTATTAGCTTGTGTTCATGTCTAGTCCTGTTCTAGGTGCCTATAAAAAAGAGGAAGGAGCAAGGCCCACAGTTGCTCAGTCTGGTCTAGGTGATTAGACCTTTTTATTCTATCTATCTATCTATCTATCTATCTATCTATCTATCTATCTATCTATCTATCTATCTATCTATCTATCTATCTATCTATCTATCTATATCTCTCTCTCTCTATCTATCTATCTATCATCTATCTATCTATCTATCTATCTATCTATCTATCTATCTATCTATCTATCTATCTATCTATCTATCTATCTATCTATCTATCTATCTATCTATCCATCTATCTCTAGGTCTATCTGTCTATCTCAACATTGACATTTATTTTATTTTATTTTTTATTACATTTTTTATATCATTGTGTATCCTGATGTTTCTTCCACCACCATATCACCTGAGAACCGGCATCCTGATCCTGTATGCTCATCCCTCCCCTCATTTTGTCTTCCCTCTCCCTTACTGTATGTTTTAATTCTGTTATCAGTTTGTTGTTTTTCACTTTTTTTATCCTTTTTGTTTGTTTTCCCTATATCCCACATATAAGTGAAACTCTTCGTATTTCTCTTTTTCTTTCTGGCGTATTTCTGCTAACATGATTCCTTCTAGCTCCATCCATGCTGCCACAAATTATATATTTGTCCTTTTGGATTGTTGGATAATAACTCACTGTGTAAGTATGCCACAACTTTCTGATCTATTCATCTGTTTTGGGGAGTGATCAGATCTTTTCAGAAGGAAGGAGTGAATAGTTCCTTAAGAAAGGAGAATGGGGGCAGGGAGGAAATGGTTGATATTTCCAACTATACCTTGGGAGGATGAAGCTCCAGATCTCCCACTCAAATGAGAGCTAACAATCAGGACATGTGTGAACAGAAAGTGTACCTCAGTTTCCTAGTTTATGATTCCACTTCTGCCTCTCCCTTTAGTCTAAATTTATAGATTCTATCCTGGAATTATATATATATATATATATGTTATATATATATGTTATATATATATATATGCCCATATGTTATGTGACCCAGTCAGCTGCTTGCTTATTGAAATATTTGTGTTTTTTTGAAAATTGAGTTATGATTGATACATAATATTAGTTTAGGTTGTGCAACATAATGACTACATATTTGTGTAAAGGTGAAATGATTACCCCAATAAGTAGATATATCAGAATTATAATTTTTTCTTGTGATGAAAAAATTTTAAATCCACCCTTAGCATTTGAATAAGCAACACAATATTATTAATTGTAACCATCCTGCTGTACATTATTCTCCATGAATTATTTATACATGCAAATTTAGACTTTTTTGACATCTCTTACCTTTTTTATTCCTCCCCCTACAAATATTCACCTCTGGTAACCACTCATCTGCTTTCTGTATTTGTTTAGCTTTTCAGATCCCTGGTATAAGTGCAATTGTATAGTATTTGTCCTTCTCTGTCTGACATCTCACTTATCATAATGCCCTAAGTCCATCCATGTTGTCATAAATGGCAATATTTCATTCATTTATATTATGTCTGGATAATATTGTTACACACACACATACACACAACCTTCTTTAGTCTTCTATTAATAGATACCCAGGTTGCTTCGATATGCTGGCTATCATAAATGAAGCGGCAATGAACATGGGAGTGCCTATATCTTTTTGAGTTAATGTTTTCATTTTCTTTGGATAAATACCCAAAACTGGGATTGCTGGATTATAAGGCAGCTTATTTCCAATTTTTGATGAATTTCTTACTGGTTTCATAACACTGAACCAATTCACATCCCTATTCCCACCAACCGTGCAAGAGGGACCCCAGTCTCTAAATCATAACACAGATTTGCTGTCACTTTTCATTTTGATATCATCATTCTAACAGGTATGAGCTAATAGCTCATTATAATTTTGATTTGCATTTCTCTGATAATCAGTGACGTTAATCTTTTCATGTATTAGCTAGTTATCTCTAGTCAAATCTTCCATCCATTTTTTTTCCTGTTTTTAAAATTTTTTTCATGAGTCATTATTATTGCATCTTTGTTAATTTTTGGCAGTATTTTTCAATCTACTCATGTTTTTTTGTGATTGAATCATGATTTTTACATATATTTTAGAAATAAATTTTATCTTATATATGATCTGCAAATATTATTAGCTACCACTCAGTGGGCTGCCTTGTAATGTTTTTGATGGTTGTGTTCTTTTCACATATTGGGATTCCCAGAATAGTTGTGTAATTGTCATTGGAAACAGTTGCCTCCTTTGCACCTAAGTTTTCCAGCTTTCCTATATTTTGATTCAGACATAAGGTAGCTAATAAAATGTGAGCAGTCTAGTCAAACTAGAACCTCTCATGGGCTCTGCCCATGCTCTTTTCCAGTTGGTTCTTGGTGCTGGGGACTCAGACTCTACTGTATGAGAGAGCCAGGACACAGGAGTCCAAGTTCCGGAGTCTCTCCCTGAGGAGAATTGATCACCTGTCAGAAAACCTTCACAGGAATGTTACAGAGTAGAAATGAACTTCTATTAAAAACCACTGACATTTTATAATCTACTTATGACTACTACTACTTGAAAATGCTTCTATTTTAAAAGAGATAACTCCAGAGAATTGTTAGAATTCTTGGTATCTCCATGTAAGACTGAGCAAACATCCACCTTTGCTGAATTCTTTGAGTGCACAAATTGTTAAGCTTTATGAAGGTTAATTATTTCAATATTTTTGCTGGGTAAAATGCACACAAAATAGGAATGAAGTTGTCTTCATTTCCCTCCCTTCACATAGAAAATGTACTTCACGGATAAGGAAATTTTGAAAATTTAGTTGAAAGGCTTAAAATTGCATAAGGGAATAAAATTCTTAAGTTTTTCACTGAGCAATCAATTTCTTGTATAATAAATCAGAGTTTTTGGAGGGGAATTTCTCTGTTTCTGTGTTACAAGAGCAGTTAATTCTCCTGTGAAGATATGCAAGCTTGAACAATACGGCAATAAGTTATGATTCATATGCTTACAGGTGAGGCTTTAAAAATTGCAAACTTTTACTTAGACTGGTAAAATGCAGTTTGCAAGCCATGAAAGGGAGAGAACAGTTTGCCACAGAACTTTTTCATAATTTCACAGGCTGCTAATCAATTTCAAAGAAGTGCAACATATAATAGGTAGGAAACAGCCTGACAGAACTCTTTTTAGTCAGGAGAAAAGAATCCAATGGCATTAGTCTCTGTTCCTCTCCAGTGCCACCTGTAGCTTCAGTTAGTTCCCAATTTACAAATGAGTTACATTTCAAGGTTCATTATGATTTATTCATTCTTTCACTCACTTAATAAATGTTTATCATGCCTTATGTTCTAGTAAAGCTGTAAGTTTGAGATAAAATGATAAATAATTTAAAGGTGTTTCTGTGAAAACAAGTATATTTTCTCTGGACAATATACCAATAATTGTGATACAAGAGAAATCTCATAACAAAAGTATGAAAATCAGTTGTTTGGAACAAAGAACATGTTTTCTTCAATAAACAAAGTTATTAAAAATGACTGGAATATAAAACTAATGAACCAAAGCCTTTTTGATCCACAACATACCTAAAGCACAGTTAAAAGGATTATTTCAGTGACATTTTACAAATTTCATCTTATTTTCTTATATTCACAAGGATGATAACATCCACAAGGACTGGCAATTTTACAAATTTCATCTTACTATCTTATATTCACAAAGATAACATCCACAAGGACTGGCAATCTTAAGCATGAGTTACCTGTTAACAAGTTACCTTCAAACTTAGTACACTTAAATAAAGTCTTGACCCATCATCTGCTTCTCCTGCACTATCAAGTGTATTAAGTGAAAAGTCTAAATCCTTCATTTGTTAAGTGATACCAAGTCATTACATGAGGGAAAGATATGGGCTACTGTTGGGCAAACCTAAATCAGGGGTGGGGTAGGTTGGGAATATCTAGAGTCCAGCAGTTTAGGGTGTGGAATTATGAAATCTCTGATCACAGGGGCATGAACTCCAGGGTCCCCCAGCCCACATCATGAGTGAGAAACAGTTATAAGCTTCATTTCCTTCCATTCACACAGAAAAACATATTGCTTTGGGTAAGGAGGACTATTTAAAAATTTTGGTTGGGGGTCTGAAATTTTATGGGGGATTAAAATTCATAAGTTTATCACTGGGTAATCAATTTTCCATATAATAGTCACAGTGTGGTGGGTGGGAAGGAGATTTTTCTGTGGTATAGGAGCTGCTTCCATCAGGCTTCTAACTCAAAGTCAGAAGTGATTTTGAGAAACATTGGGAAGGAACTGTTTGCAGAAGGGTATTGAAGCAAGGGTGTGTCAATAAGCAATATCGGGGTTCTCAGAGATTGACTGCACTGAGGAGTAGATCTGTGCTGACAGGATTCCCCGGACATCTATATGTTATAAAAATTGACTTATGTGACAAAGGTGAAAGAGAAGTCTGAGATCTATGCTTGGTAAGCTGGAGACCCAGAAGATTCAATGGGCCCATATTTCATTGTGAACCTGAAAGACCCAACAAGCAGAAATAATGGTGTAAGTTCCTAATCCAAGTTCAACTCCAAAGGCAGGAGACAAATGTCCTAGCTTGATGATAAAGGTTTTACTGTGACCATATCAAAGGTTAGATAGAAAATATTCTTTTAATTTTTATTTATTTAAAAAATTTTATATACAATATAAAATAATTTTATCTACATATATTTATATATGAATATGCATATATTATATAACATATACTATGTATACCATGTATATGATATATATGATGTATACATGTATATTATATATGATATATAATGTATATATGCACACATATATGTACATATATGCAGTATATGCTATATACCCATTACTTTTATATATAATATATGATATATACACCATATCACATATATAATATATATGATTCTTATATGATATATAAATAACATTTATTATATTTATATATTATGCATATTGTATGTAATATATGTAAATAAATAAATTAAATTATATATATGTATTACATTGTTGTATTCCCCAGGGTTTTCCCATCACCATATCACCTGCAAACCATCATCTTGTTCTTTTGTGCTTATCTCTTCCCTTATTTGCCTCTCCCTCCCTCCCCCTCTCTAGCTGTATACTTTAGTTCTGTTGTTAGCTTTTTAGTTTTGACTTTTTCTTGACCTTTTCTTTGTTTTCCCTATATCCCTCATATAAGTGAAACCACTTATTTTTCTGGCTTATTTCCACTAGTACGATTCCTTCTAAGTCCATCCATGTTATCACAAATGCATCATATTTGCCTTTTTTGATTGCTGAATTCTAAAAAGATTCTGTACAGCAAAAGAGACAATAATCAAAATAAAAAGATACTGAACCAAATGGGAAAAATTTTTTGTACTCCACTCAACTGACAAGGTATATCTAAGATCCACAAAAAACTCACACAACTTAACACAAACAAAAAGCCCAGTTTAAAAAAATGGCCAGAAGAGTTTAAAAGACACTTCTCCAAAGGAGAAATACAAAAGGCCAACAAGCATATGAAAAAATGATCAATATAACTTATACTTGGGGAACTACAAATCAAAACCACAATGAGATACCACCTTACACTATATCAAAAAAGTGGGCAACAACAAGTGCTGGCGTGGATGCACAGAAAAGATGACATTCTTACACTGCTGGTGGGAATGCAAACTGATCCACTAGGGAAAACTGTATGGAGTACCCTCAAACTACTGAAAATGGAAGTACCATTCGATCCAGCAATTCTGTTACTGGGAATCTACCCAAAGGACACCAAAACAATAATTCAAAAGGACACCTGTGCTTGCATGTTTATAACAGCACTATATACAATACCTAGGATTTGGAAACAACCCAACTGTTCCAAAACTGACCAGTAGATGAAAAAGTTATGGTATATTTACAGAAAGAATTATTTTATGCAGTCTTTCATTTTATTCAGACTTTCTAGAGATTGGGAAAAGCTTACCTACATGGGGGTGAATAATCTGTTTTACTGCATACACCAATTTGCATGTTAATATGACCCAGAAATAGCCTCGCCCATATACTCAGAAATAACATTTGACTAAACGTTTAGGCTCCCTGTGTTCCCGCCAAGATGAGGCAAGATTAACCATCACTGGGACACAGCTGATGAACAAGGGGCCAGAACTTTGTGTAAACTGACATGGTAGGCCTGAGAAGGGATCTGCCCTAGAGAGAATCAAAGCTTTTTTCAGAATAGTTCTCAAGCAGGGTGAAGCAGGGGTGAACAAGCACCCCATTTTTTCTCTCTGTGCTCCGCCAACTCTTGCCAGCACCTCCCAACTCAACCAACACACAGCGGGCCATGGAGTTGGAGTGATATTATCAGTGTTATGGGGAGAGGTCAGTGTCCTGGGGTTCAGAGCGAAGCAGACAAAAAAGAAAAGCTTGAGGGAGGGGCAGATGGAGATGATTCTGCATAGTGGCTCCCAAGCTTTCTTAGAGATAATTAAGAAGAGAAATTCTAGGGGAAAAACCATCCCTAATGACCAGGGAGGGTTTAGAGTCATTATAATTTAAATATTAACATTAACAAAAGGGAGATTCAGTTTGTACCCAATGTGTAATATATATTCTAATTGCTTATTGATGCATTTATTAGAGATCAACAATTCTGAGAATATTTTCCTGTTTAGACATCCACTTCCTTTTGAGGCTGTATGATATTATAAGGCAAAAGTTGTCTTAGAATTTTGTTTCCTCAACAGTACCTTGAACACAGTAAGTGTTCCATAAATATTTGTTGAAGAGTTATTTAAACTTTTCTATGAGCCTTATAGGAACTGATGAAATGCAACATAAAAGATAAGAAAGTTCTCCTAAGTGTCACATGGAATCAGCAAAAGAAATGTTCCTTTTCCCTTTTCTTTTTATTAAATTTATTTATTTACTTTCTTATATGATTGTTGATTTGTGCACAGTATTTGATTTCTCTCCCCAGGTTCAGTCTCCCTCTCCCTGGTGAAAATCATCACCATAGTACCGGTTTCTTCTCTCCTCTTTTTTGATCTCTTTTTCTCCTATTTCCCTGCTGGAGGCCTCAAATCTATGGTCAGTTTGTAAGTTTTGTCTTTTTCCTGACTTCTTGTTCAGTTTCATGTATAAGTGAACCATCTTTTTCTAGCAAAAATTTTTACCAGAGTAGGTAGGGAGGCTGGAACTAAGTTGCTTAGCCTAAGACTTCTTGGCACTTATTTATTCAACAAGTATTTATAGTGCAGCCAAACTGTGCCAGACACCATGCTAGTTTTCAGGTACAAAGATAATGTTTTGAAGGAAGAAAACCTATTAAATGCAGGAACCATTCCATCTTTTATTGCATGCAACCAGCCAATTGCCCCACAACTGATTAGATCAGACATATAGCGGTCTGAATCAGTTAAGCCAATGGAATGGGTTACTACGGTCCATTTATTTTATGCTTGCAGAAACATCCTTCATGTATCTGTCCACTGCCCTACTGCAGATTTATTCTTTAATAGAACTTGGGTTTGCTCTGCTACAGACACAGTGCTATAAATCATGACCACACAAGTTTGACAAAGCTGTATGCTATACCGCTTACTCAAAGTTACTCCCAGGACTTGAGTCTAGTAAGAACGGACCTTAAAATTTAAGGGTCCAAGCAAGAAAAGTAAGAACAAGTCTTTTTTTTTCTTTTAACAATGTCAAATGCCAGCTTATCCCTTGGGAGAGCATTCTTTATTGCTTCAGACAAAACAAAGTCTCTATGCATGGATTTTAGTTGGCTTTCCCTTTTGAGGCATGGAAAACTACTCTTTAGGAGCCAAGCATACTCAACAGAGAGAGGATGATCTTTCCAATAAATAGTAGTGGAGGGATTTGATAGCTGCATGCAGAAGATAGAATTTCAACCCTGTCCTGTACCACTCACAAAATTTAACTTGAAATGTAGTAAAGGTTATGATTTATCATAAGAAATATACATCACTGTCCAGTTCTTGGCACAGAGCTCTTAAGCCCTAGGGATTTCCTAAGTGATGAGAGCTATAAAGGTGTCTTTTGTTATGCTAATGATGTGACTTTTGGAAAGCCTTTAAGTGTCCTAACAACTGGGCTGGTTGCCTGGGGAACCAGCCATAAGATTAGAGGACTGGAACTTTCTAACCCAACCTAGACCTCTGGGGTAGTGGGGAAGGACTGGAGTGTCAGGTCAATCTCTAATGGTCAATGGTTTAATCTATCATGATTGCAGTGAAGCTTAAAAACAAAAACAAATCCATAAGGACAGGGTTTGGAAATCTTCCAGGCTGGTGAGAACATGGAGATGATAGGAATAGCTTTGGGCTGAGAAGATATGGGAGCTCTTTTCTGCTCTTCTTTTTTGTGCATCTTTTCCATCTGGCTCTTCCAGTTATGTCATTTTATAATAAATTCCTAATCTAGTAAGTAAAATGTCTGAGTCTTACAAAGTCCTCAAAATCAAGAAAAAATTATTGGAATCACTAATCTAAAACTGGTTGGTCAAAAGAATAGGTGGCAACTTGCACTGGCATCTGAAGCTGTAGAACTGAGTCCTGTACCAGTGAGATCTGATGCTATTCACCTAGGGGTAAGAGTTTCAGAACTGAACTGTAGGACACCCCGCTGGCATCAAAAAATTGCTCGGTGTTGTGGAAAAAACACACAATCAGAGAGACTTAAACATAAGAACAGAAACTGTAAAACTCCTAGAAGAAAACATAAGAAAAAGCTCTTTGACATTGGTCTTGGCAGCAGTTTTGTGGATATCACACCAAAAGGAAAGCAAAGAAAGTAAAAAAATAAATAAATGGTACAACATCAAACCAAAATGTTTCTGCACTGAAAAAAAAATAACCCATCAAATCAAAAGGCAAACTACTGAATAAAGGAAAATATTTGCAAACCATGTCTCTCATGAGGGGTTAACATCCAAGTTGTAGGAAGAATTATACAAAAATACCCAATTTAAAAATGAACAGAATTGAACAGATTTCTTTTCCATGAGGATATACAAAAGTGTAATAGGCACATGAAAAAGTGCTCAGCATCACTAATCCTCAAAGAAATGCAAATCACAACAGTAGTGAGATATCAGCTCACTCCTGCTAGAATGACAATTATTAAAAAGACAAAAGAGAGCAGGTATTGCTGAAGATGCTGAGGAAAAGGAATCTTGTACACTGATGGTGGAAACTGGTTCAGTCGCTATGGAAAACAATATGGAGTTTCCTCAAAAATTTAAAATAGAACTACCATATGATCCAGTAATCCTGCTTCTGGGCACATAGCCAAAAGAAATTAAAATGGGCTATGGAAGATATATCTGCACTCCCTTGTTTATTGCTGCATTGGTCACAATAATCAAGGTATGGAAATATCTTAGATGTCCATCAATAGGGGAATAGATAAATAAATTATAGTGGAATATTATTCAGATATAAAAAAGAGGAAACGAAAACTTGCTACTGTGACCTGGATGAACCTCAAGGGCATTGTTCTAAGTGAGATAAATCAGACAGATCAAGGTCAATACTGATGGTATCACTTACAAATGGAATCATAATAAGCCAAACTCCCTGAAACAATAGAATAAGCATGAGGATGGGAAAATAGGGAGACATCAGTGCAAAAAGTACAAACTTCTACTTACAAGATGGATAAATTCTGGGGATCAACTATACAGCAGATATTATGATTTATAGTAGTTACTAAGAGAATGAACTTTAATTGTTCTCATATAAGAAATTAATGATACTTGTGTGATGTGATGTAAGGATTAGGTCTGCTATGTTGGTGATCATTTTGCAATAGATAAAAGTATATAAATTAACACATCGCACACATTAAACTTACAATACTATATATCAGTTATGTGTATGTAAAGTTGAGAGGTGGGGATGGAGAGAAAATATCCATTGTTTACTTGAGTGGGTTCTTTTAGAGCAACACAGTCATATCTTCCAACTTTCTTTACTGGAGCTCTATCTTGCTTCCATAGTGCTGGGAAAGTGAATTGGAGTCCCCTGCTGTTTGTTCAAATAGCAGTTCTTTTATGTTGGTCTATTATAAATGCTGTTCAGACATTTTGAGTCAAAACTGAAATATCTCTTCTTGCCTCCCCATTATCCATTCTATTACTAGATTTAAGACTTGTGAATAATCCCATCTCTGACCCTGGTTAGAAAATTCCTTTTTTTTAATCAGGACAAAACCAATTGAGTGATCTCTTCATGTAGGGTGTGCCAGTAGTTGAACATCCTACATACTTTTTAAAGAGCTCTATTATTTGATCTCAAAATATTCTGCAACAGGATCGAATATATTTTCTCCAGAATTTAACATTAAGCTCATTATATCTATCACGGATGCTGAGACATATATTAAAATTACTGAACTAATGTCAATCAAAGTTTTATCTTAAGTAGTGTCAATCTGAATAGAAAATTTGCCAGCCTTTTTAATAGAATCACTACTAATCTCTTTTAATTAACTTGCTGATATTCTCATTAGTTGTGCTTCTGGTTTTGAAATTAGAATAATAATGGTAGCACATCTTTCTCCTCAAAGTTCATATTTATTAACTCAAGTGATGTAGTTTTTATTGTATAGATACTTGCAGAAATGTTTATAGATTATAAGCTATTTCAATTGAGCTATTTTTATATCTACTTTCGTCCTACAACCAACCTCAGTGGAACATACTTACATACATAGAAATTGTACGTGGGTACAATAAACAACTTCACAAATGGTTAGGAATTCAATTAATATGACTTTTGAAAAAACTATCACAAGCAACAGGAATAAAATATTAAGTAGAAGTTTTGGAAGGTAAATTTGTGGAAATCTATCAGAGAGAAAGCACTTTTGACATTGGTCTTTGAAATGATTTTTTAATTATGCCACCAAAAATACAAGCAACAAAAGCAAAAGTAGACACATGGGACTACAGCAAATTAAATGTTCCTGCACATAAAAGGAAATCATCAACAAAATGATAAAGCAGACTATGAAATACTTCTTGCATTTTTGCAAAACTTATATCTGATAAGAGATTAATATCAAAACAATATTTTATATACTCAGTTAATGCTAATGACCATATTTGTGATATATGGCTAAATAGAAAAGTAATTAAAATCTATTTTACCTGTTACTTTTGCTTTTTGTTAAATGTGGTTGTTGGAAAATTAAAAATTAATATGTAGCATCATATTTTCATTGGTCCTTTGTTCTTCAGCTCAGGCATCACATTTTATCCATCTCTATATTTAGCATTGTGCCTAGTATACTTTGGGTGATAAAAGTTATTTGCTTAATGATATAATGAACAAGACCATTATCATTAGACTTGCTATGGGTCAGGACTCCCATGTATAACAGAAAATCTAAAATAACAGTGGCTTGAATAATTTAAAAGTTCATTTCCCATTGAAAAGAAATCCAGAAATTGACAACTGAGTGTCTATTGTGTGACCCTTACAGTTCATGAGGGACAGTCTCCTCCAATATTCCTTGCCACACTTTGGTTTTCAAATAAACTCATCATATACTGAGTTGTAAAGGATGCTGAAATAAACAAGTAAATATGTATTTACTTTCATTATAATCCATTTTTTTGTGAAAGTTTCTGTGGAAGGTTCCTAGAGAATGTTCAGCTGCATTGTTTGTAAAATATTTACACCTAAGTGGGGAAAGTTTTAACTTAGATACTTAAAGGAATGTGTAACTAGTATGTCTTAAAGTCTCTCCTTCAAATATCACATGCCTCAAGCAAGCTTTTGCCAAGGGTTGGATCAGACAGCACTGAAATCTCAGAGGAGAGTCTGAAGAGCCTATGTTTTGTGTTGTTGATTAAAAAAGAGAGCCATATGCTTTCGATAACAGGTGTGCAGGTGGCAAAGCCGACATTCTGTTGTGCAATTTTAGTATCCTGACTTGTGTGCTAGCCCAGATGGGAGGTTACCTTATTTGTGCACAACAGTTGTTAATAGGCTATCTGCACAAAACTAGATTTTAGGGTGAGAGAGAGGAGGAGTGAGGGAGAGAAGTAGGGAGGGAAGGATAGAGGAATGGGGAGAGAGGGGAGGAAGAGGAGAAAAAAAAGGGAAGGGAGGGGGAAATACAGAGGGGAGGGGGTAAAAGAGAGGAAGTGGGAGGAAAAGGGAAGGAGGGAGGAGAGAGAAAAAGTGCTTTGAGTCAATTCAAGCACTGAGCAAGAATTTTATTGAAAATCTTGATCAAACAATAGATGAGAATTTTGACCTAGCAAAGAATAAACAAAATAATTCAGCAGCTTTACCATAAAATAACCTAAACATGGTCTCTATAGAAGAATGAATTTCAAAAGGGTAGGCACTAGTGATAGCAAAATAGAGTGAGTCCAATATTCTTTATTAAGAATAGTCAACCTAAGGCTAAGAATTTTATTCATTTCAACTTTGGAGTCTTGCTAGTATCCACAGTCTTTGTATTTTTTTTTATCAGTGTGTGATAGCCTGATACCAAGTTTTACTCATACTGAATCTAGATGAGTGGTGTAAATTTAACTCTTTTTGTTTGTTTCTTTCCATATCTTCCCCAACACTCCACATGCTGTATCATCCTACCATAAAATTTCTGGTCTGGTTGGAAAGAATGGAAGTGGTATTTTCTTTACACTTAGAATACCTTTATAAACTAAGCCCTTCAAGCTTGGCCAAAGCTGCACTAAAGGGCAAGAAAAAGAATTTTATTTTATTTATATCACTCAAGATAATAGCTTAGACTGGTGGGTTTATACTTGGCTGCATAATCCTTTTTAATGTCAGAAACAGGATATGGTGTTTCTCTTTGAATTTTATTTGTTATTTTTTGTTTGTTTGTTTTTTGTTCTTTAGATCACAACCTCTGTCTTTTGTTTAGGGATACCTTCCCCTCTCTCCTCCCTCTGGTGCCCCTTCCATTCTCTCAAACGCCACTCTTTGTTGTTTACTAGTTGTGCTAAGTCCATTAGTCTCTTTCCTGTGGCAGTGTCCTTTCACTGGGTGAGGGACTGTGTTGTTGGAACCAGGCGAGCTGGTAGGTTTTCAGTCTTAAGTTTGCGTTAGGTGGTCAGTCTGTATTTATTTGTGATCTGTCCATGTTTTCTTGCTGCAGACCATCTTCTCCAATCCCATCTCCATTGCTTTGCTGCTTTTCCTTATGGCTCTGGTGTTGGACTTAGGGGGTCTTGCCCCCAGCCAGTGTTGCTCAAGAAGTTTCTCTGTGAATACAGGCATCTGTGAATGGCATTTGAAGATCATTTCCTCTGCCTCAGTTTGCAGTTTTGATGTGGGGCCGATTATCCCATCTTTGGTCATCCTCTCCTCTCTGGTAGTGTGGAGAGGGTGTGTTGATCTCCTTGAAGGCATCTCCAAAATGAAATCCCGGGTCTTCTTGGCCCAGTGAGCACATAGGTGCGCATGGTGACATCGTGTCTCTACAGTTGTTTCTCTTGTCTTGCATGCACTGGTTCTTTCAGTTGTTCATCTGCTGTGACCATCTCAGGCTTGTGGGCTGGATTTTTGCATGTTCCCTCGTCCTTCTATGTTGGGGTTTGTGTTGCACATGTTCTTGGTCCTCTGAAGTTTAGCTGGAGTGAGAGCGAAATGGAAGGGGCTTCCACCAACCCCCCTGCCCCCGCTTGCCTGCACACGCCAGAACCTCCCTGTGCAGGGGCAGGCCCAAACAGCCGAGCTACACCCTCCCATGCTCCCCTTGAGCTAGGTGAATTTTATTTGTAATATATTCTACTTTTTTTTTAAGTGTATGGACACCTAAGGAAAAGGAGTTGAGGTCATTTGTTTAAGACAAGTGAGAAAATTGTATTGAACTCTTTAAAAACATGGCCACCCTCATAAAGAACCTCTGCCTCCTTATTCCAGCAGTTTATTCTTGGCAAAATATTCAATGTCCATCTGGTAGAGTATAAATCTTCTGAGCATGCTTACTATTTTCTACATACACCAATCCATAAGTTTAGTCTTGAATGAATAAATAAACTACAAAAAGTCTGGATCTATAACCAGATGGACCTAATTAATCCAGAGATGACTCACGTTCATTTAAGTCTATGAAACTTTGTCTTCCATAACATTGAGAAAATTGATGAAGACCATTGAGAAGACAAATAGTAAAGAAATGTGTCTCCAATTTGGGGCAGATGCAGAGTATTCCAGGTTAAATGTGTGGTATACCTGAAAAATATTTTGAATTAACTACATCTGAAGATAAAATTGGGATAAAATTTATGTAGAAGTTAGAGATCACTAATAAAATGGAATAGAATTTACATAGACAGACAAACAGATACATACACAGGAAATTTGAATAAGATCAATGGGTCACAAGAAAGTCAATTTCCTGTTTGTGCTGTTAAAGTAAGGTTTTGTAAAATCTAACTATTGTGGGAAATTGGGAAAATATATAAGGCATCTCTATCATTTCTTACAACTGCATACAAACCTACAGCTACCTCAATAAAATTCTACTTAAAGCAAAAATTTAATAAAAGGAAGAGAAAGATAACTGTAAGAGTGCTCATTCAATTGTCCTGATTGAGATGGGATTAAGCAATCCTGATTATTGTTCTGGGATTTTTTTCCAGCTTTAGATGATAGAGCAGCTATTCAAAGTGGATATTTATTTTTCCAGAATCAAAACTGGGTAGGGGGGTAGAGAAAGAGAGAGAGATTTAAAATTAAGATAAAGATTCTGAGAATTCTAGAAAGATTGATGTTCCAGGAATAGAGGCACCCTGCAGAAGTCACACCAGAGAAAGGCAGCTTCTCTGGCAATATTTATCATTTACTAGCTTTTTCATTCATTGTTGGTCCTGACACAGTTCTTGCTCAATTGATAATTTTGAAGTCTATAGATTCAGTTTTAGTATAGTATACTTCTGTTTTATCCACACCACAGTTATTTCCTCCTTATTATAAATATTTGTTAAACTAAGATATAGAATGATCTGCTTACCCAAAGGACAGTCAAATAGAGTTTCAGCTTATCTATACTGTATGGTCAGTTTGATTGGCATAGAATAATTGAGCACATACTTCTTAAAATTCTTTTAATGCTAAACTGGTCCAGCCACTATGGAAAGCTATGTGGAGGTTTCTCAAAACACAGAAAATGATCTACCTTTCAACACAGCAGTCGAGGACACAAAAACACATATTTGAAAGGAAACCTACACTCCTATGTTTATTGCAGAATAAACTAATTACAACAGCCAGGATATGGAAAAAAAAAAAACTAAATGCCCCAGAAAAGATGAAATGATTTTAATGTGGTGTACACACACACACACACACACACACACACACACACACAGAGGAATATTATTCAGCAGTCAAAAAGACAAACTCAGGCCATTTGTGGCAACAAGGATGGAGTTGGAAGGGATTATGTTAAATGAAACAAATCAGAAGGAAAAAAATGAATACCAATGGTTTCACTTATACAAGGAAACCAAACAAAAAGTCCGGAGAAAAATGAAACTTGCAACTTTACTATAGATCTGAGGCATATAGCAGGGAGGGGGAAGAAGTATCAAAACAGGGGCAGGTGAAGAGCACAAGGGACTGTGGTGACAGATCATAGGTGCTGTGGTATTGGGAGAAGTACAGGGGCTACAACTGAGGGGAGAAATCAAATACTGTCCAAATATTAGCAACATGTAAGAAAATAAATATAAAAATATTTTATTATATCTTCTGGTATTAGTTTCTTGCCTGATAAGTTTACCTGTCTAATTCTGATCAGATCATATTCATTCATTTTTAGAAAGTTGTTTTGTTTCAATACAAAATGACAAGATGAAAATTCCTTTGATTATATAACAAAAGCAATGTTTTCTTTTCTCTATTACCTTTTAAAACTATTATACATTTAATTTTTACATATTTGTAGAAATACAATATTTATAATGTAAAATTCTTCATTTTTACTGAATATTATTCCATGAGAATTCTTCATTTCTCATTCTGTGGATTCATTCATGCATTTTAGTTCAGTCAAATAACATTTTACAGTATTTATAAGCACCTCCTACTGTGGTCAAGGTAAGTTTAAGGGATGAACTAGAGCCTTTCAACCCAGTTTAAAGCAGCCATTTGAATTAGACAAAAACTTAAAAACTGAATGTTACTTGATTGTCAGTTATCTGGTTAGAGAAATAAGTGACATTAAAACAAGCTCACCTGGCATGCCACCAGCCAGCCATCACGCTGTGCTTCCAGTCCTTGAGGACACACACAGACATCCCCAGTGATATGACCAATAGGGGAAAACCTTCACTATCCATATTTCTGCAGATGGCATTTTCAAGAACCATTGCCAAACCTGTCACTCTATTTTCCAACAGGTTTTCTCTCAGCTAATGTGTACTGCAAAAGGAAAGGCTTCCACTAGTGCCCATTAATAGGTGGGACTGATAGATGATCATGGAACTGATCCAGCAGGAAGTTGGGACCAGAATCCGCAGCAGTGCACGCAGATCAGCTGAGTCACATGACCCGTTTTCCAAGACATCTACCTGGGACTAATGACAGTAGAAATCAGTGTAACCTGAGCCTTCCCCTTCTCTTTCCTTCCTTGGGAATCTCCCTGCCTGAAGCTGGAGAACACAAGGTAAAGATTCAGATAAAGCAGCACTTAAAAACAAAACAAAGCATATATATATATATATATAAAATATTGTTAAAAAAGAAAGTTTGACTTTTCTCTCACACTTCACCTCCTTTAAAACATGAGTTGTCACTGTAAAACACTTGCTTAGACACGCTGACTGCCAGAAAAAGGGCAGTACTTCTCTGAGGATTTTCTCTTAAATGGCCTCAGTTGCTGACCTGGTGTCTGTCAGGCCTAATGTTTCAGGACCAAGCAAAGAGCAGGATTTGGTCCATCTGCAGCAGGAAGGCCTTGCAAGGAGTCACACATACTTAGAGGATGATATGTTTTTGAGACTGCTGAGAAAAAGATTGACTGAAGGGCAGGGTTAAGCCTCCCAGGGAGAAATGAACAGAACAATTTGCCTGAGAGTTTCTACTGATGAAATGTCATAGAAAATTCTACCTCATGAGGAGAATCTTGCTTGAGCCTTAACCCTTCTCTTCAGTTTGCTTTCAAACATGTGATAGCCTTTTGCTCACTCTCAGGAAGATGTTGAAGAACATGACCTTTCTTACTTGCCTCCTTGACTTAATTTCCTCCTCCCTCAGGGGGTGAATGTTGCGTTTTTTGTTGTGTACAGTCTCCCGCTTTGATAGGCTGCAGATTACCAGTGAGGTATCAGCTGTGGAAGAAAGCTATGGTTCTTTTACAAGGAAAACTACCTCAGAAGAGCTTGTCTACTCTGTCTCAAAGATAACAGGGGGTGTGGTGGAGGGTACAGCAGCTGAATGCATTCCTGGCTGCCTCTTGCTTTTCATGGTGAGAAGGTTGTAGAGAAATTAGTATGAATTTTTGGAGTTGTGGTTTTGAGAGAAGGAATGCAGTTTACTCAAGCCCTTCTTTCCACTGCTGGCTGCTTTCCCAAGGGCCCACAGCTCAAGAAGCTGCCTTCTATTGTTTCTCTGAGGCTGAGGGCCACAGTGATTCTAAAATAAAATCTACGGAATGCTCATGGTGATGGCTGTTTACTAGGGTGAATTCTCAGATGTTCCTTTCTCAATCTGTGATACTGGGCTTACAGGGAAGCAGAGATGAAAAGTGTACCTGTAGCACTTTGTGTTCCTGTGCTTTTTCTTCAGGTAAGGGTGGTTGTCCTAACTTATAAAAGAAAAGCATTTTTTCAGAACTCATCTGAGTGGCCACTGCAGCTGGTCCCTTGTTCTCCTTGTGAGATAATTTTGGCCAATGACTTTTCTTACCAGCAGCTATGATTTTAGATAGGGAGGCATTAGCCTTTCCCAGGGACTAACTAGAAGATGGGGGAATCTTTTAGACCTATTATGAATGATTTGACTCTTTGGAACTGCTACAATGACTGAACCAGTCCAATAGTCACTAAAACTGCTAACAGCTAAGAACAAATAGACACTACTTCTCCTGTGAGCAATTTCTGTTTGATTTCAAACCAACAATCGAGCAAGCAAATAATGCTCAAAAGGACAAGTTTAAGGCGTAAGCTGGAGTCTTTGACTGAGGTTTCCCTGCAAGATCTCCAAGGGGCCTGTGATTCAGCTGATGGCTGTGATTAAAAGCTAGAATACCCGCGGGAAGGAAGTCACAGCCTGGGGTAAGGTGGCAGGCACAAAGGCAGCTGACTCAGCTAATCTCTTCATCAGGCCAGGTGCTTTTAAAATTTGGCCCAGGTACAGATATTTTTTCCCTTTTCATTGAGATTCTCTATCACCCTCCTCTACTTCATAGGGCCCCGAAGTACTTTATTTTTGACTTGTTTTATAGACTGAAGGTTATGAAGTGAGAGTCTATAGATCTTAATTCCAAAAAACATCTTTCATTTTCATTAAACAATATGCCTAAAATCTGTTATGTCACAAGTAATGAATTTGTGCTTTGCATCTTTACAATATGCTAAAAATGCACTTAAGAATGAAGCCAACTTCTCAAACTGCATTAGAGGCTATGTGAATTATTTGAATAAAATTACACAACAAAATCAGATATTTTTAAAAATGCTCTCAGGAAATACCTAGAGTCCCTGAATCTAGAGGACATTGAAATTATTTTTTTCATTCTTTCTGATTATAAGAGGATTTATGTCATCACTGTAAGCAATTTAGAAGTTTAGAAAAAATACAAAAAAGTAAAGCTCAATCTAAATCTATTTATAACAGCATCAAAAAGAATAGAAAACTTAGGAGTAAATTTAGCAAGAGAAGTGTAAGCTTATGTACTGAAAACTCTAAAATGTTGTTAAAAGAAATTAAAGAAGACCTAACTAAGTGAAAAAACATTCTGTTTATGATGAAAAAAAAATCACATTTTTAAGATAACTAAACTTCCCAAATTGACCTGCAGATTTATTTCAGTCTGTACCAGAAATCCAGCTGCCATGTGTAGGGCAGAAATAGATAAACTCATCCTAAAATTTTTTTGGAAGTTCTAGGAACTGAGAATAGCCAGAATGATATTGAGAAAGAAGAACAAAGGACTTATGCTTTCTGATTTAAAAATTTACTAAAAGCTATAGTAATTAACATAGTGAGGCACTGCTGTAAGCTGACATTATATGCAATAGAATTGGTAATATAGAATTAAGTCCTTAATTTATGATTGACTGACTTTTGACAAGATTACTCACTAGAGAGAGGACACGCTTCTCACCAAATGACCCTTGGGTAACTTGATATCCAAATGAAAGGTGTAAAATTGGTCCTTTTCTTCAACAGTAGACAAAAATTAAAACAAAATGGATCTGAGACCAAGAAGTGATGACAGAAATTCTGACTCCTTGAATAAAATATGTTAGTTTTTGTGACCTAATATTAGATAAATTTTCACTCATGACACCCACCCAGATGATAAGCAGCAAAAGAAAATACAAGAGGTCCTAATAAAAATGTGAAACATTTGTGGTTCAAAGGACATTATCAAGAAAATGAAGACAACTTAAACAGAATGAAAGAAAAACCGATATCTGATAAGGGACATGTCTAGCACATCTAAAGAATCCCACCACTCAATAATAAGGGAATAAATAACCCAATTAAAAAATAGATGTACGATCTGAATAGACATTTGTTTTAAGAGATGCAAATAACTATTAAATACATGAAAAGATGTTCAACATCTTTAGTTATCTGGGAAATATAACCTAAACCACAGTACAATAGCATTTCACACTCACTAGGATGTCTGAAATCAGAATGATAGACAGTAACAGACATTGGTAAGGACACAGAGACATGGGAAGTCTGATATACCTCCGGTGACATTATAAAATGTAAACAGTTTGGACAATAGTTTGGCAGTTTCCCAAACTGCTAAACACCATTACTCAACTCAGTAATTCTACTCCTAGGTATGGACCCAAGAAAATTGAAAACACATGACCACACACAAAACTTGTACACAAATGTTCATGACAAAATTATGATTTTTTAACCAGAGAGATGTAGCAAAATACTATCAAGTAATGAATCGATAAGTTAAAATGTGATCTATTCATAGAGTAAAATACTTTTCTACAATAAAAAGGATTGAAATATTTAAATGTCTTATAACATAGATGAACCTTGAAAGCAATTTAAATGAAAGAAACCAATCACTAAATCTGAACTTTATAATTCCATTTATATATAGTTTCCAGAATAAGCAACCCCACAGAGATATAAAGCAGACTGGTAATTGCCAGGGGTTAGTTACAGGTTTATTGGATGAATAACTGCTAATGGGTACAGAGGTTAATTTTTGGGTGATTAAAATACCCTAATATTAGATATCATTGATGGTATTGGTAGTATACAGATACCTGTGGATATACTAAAAAACACCAAATTTTATATCTTGAAAGGGTGACTTTTGTAGTATATGAATTTTATTTCAATAAAGGTGTTATAAAAAATGAATTAATCATCCCTATTAATAAAGATGCATCTTGTATAAAACACATAACTCAGTCTGAGACTATAATACATACTAATAAAGCTAACCACCGTTAACAACTTGGACTACACACATCTTTTTCTCTCACATGCATTGTTTCTACAAAATTTTAATCAAATGGTACAGTCTGTGTTACTTTTTTTTTTAGGTAATAGCAAAGTCAGTCCTTTGGGACAACAAATATTCTTCTGAAGTAGGATTTCTCTAAAAGGTGAGAAGAGGACCATTGAGGATACTCAAGATAATTTCAGCTGATATGTAATTGGACATTCAAAAAAAATGTTAGCTGTTTTATTACTGTGTGCTGAAAATGTAATTAGCCTATCAAACACATGAGGTCATAGATATCATTATTTAGGATAATGATAAGGTGGGAATAAATATTTTAAAATCTGAACTGATTTAAAGAAGTATGTGAAGTATGTAATAGTAGAAGTATTTGAAAAACACTATTCCTAGATATAATTTAAAAACACAACATAGTATCTTGTTGCATGGATATAGAATTTCTCCATCTCTACTGATGGGCTATGAGATGGCTCACAATCAGGAGCTGTTATTCTGCCATATGCTTCATGGTTCAGCAGTGTTCTCCTGGCCTTGGCTGGCCTGAGAGATTTACTGAGGCAAAGGAAGTAGCTTTTGCCTCTCTAGCCATCCTTGAGAGTAGACTTACTTCCCTGGGAAAACTTTGTTGTGTGAGTTCAGAGTATCAGTTTACCCAATAGATGCACGTGGGGATATTTGGAAGTTCCATGTTCTTAAATAATGACGGACAGACCAGGATGGCAAATGGCATGGGGAGTAAAAGTGCTTCCTTTCTCCTCCCTTATCTTTGCCCCCATTCCTCCCCTCTCCAGGATTCTTAACCCAAGGGTTCCTGAAACAGTGATCAGGAAAACTCTGGGCTCTTCCCACAAGTGACTTTTCTCTCTGGTTACAATCACTTCCTTTCATCCCTGCCCCATTCACTTCCAAGCAAAGGAGCTCAGAACAGTGAGTCTACTTTGAAAAACAGTTCTGAGAAGGACAAAACGCCTTATCTGTGTTTAAAAGACAACACCATGTATTTTGAAATAACCTGCTTTCAGGAAATTCAGAACAATCTTCAAGTTATGCCGGAGCTGGCCAATTTCTCTTTTAGGGTCACTTGTTTGTATTAATAGAAATCCATCTGCATAAAGTGACAGTCTACGTTCCTGTTCCCCCGCCTGTCACCAGATGGAGCCTTGGTCAATGTGGGATGCTGTCTTTCACACAGATGCCAGCATATAAAAAAAGACAAGTTATTGGTGGAAATTATAATAGATGGAGATTAGGACCATTCTAAAACAGACTTGGATCTCTGCTTTTGACACAGGAAATGTTGTTTACACCATTTCAGTGGGATTGCCTAAAATATACCACTTCCACGCTAAAGATAATTACACTACTTACTAACAGATAATACATTCTTCTGAGTAAGTCTTTAAAAAAATTAAAAAAGAAATTCTTCCCGTTAACGCTTATTTATTTATATATCTTTTGTACTCACCTTTCCCTGATTATGGAGATGTTTTGAAATTAATGAATGTAAGTGAGCAGGAGATGGAACTTGGGGATGACAGACAGCTCATCCCTTCTGCTCCCAAACCCAGCCTCTTGGCAGCTACAGATACCATGGGCAGCTGGATGAATCTCTGTTAGTCTCTGGCAGAGAAGGGAAGGAAAATAGTGTGTAGATTTCCCCTGGCTTTGCTGAGCACCTGGGAAAAGGCTCAAACCCACAGGCTGAGGGCCAGAGGTAGCTAGCTGATCCTGGGAAAATTGCAGGATGTCTTTCCCATCTTTCCCATCCCATGTTGACCCAACCAGAAGCCACCCAGTCTCTGGTTTCCTACAGGATCCTGCTTCACAAACAAGTCAATGATTCTCAGCTGTGTTCTGTCACCTGAACCTGTGCCAACACACAGCTGCCCTTGCCTTCCTGGGAAACTGTCTGGCCTCTTCTGGAGCTGCTGCCCATTCTCCAGATGCCCATACTCTGTGTCATCACAGCTAACTTGTCCAGCACTCTCAGGACCTATGGAAGCCCTTGCTTTCTCTAAAAAGAAGTGCCATTGGAAGATCCAGACCTGGTTAGGAATGCCTTTGACAACATAAATCTGGCAGCTTAGCTGAACTATGGGCTGTTTTTCTTAATAAAAGGACCTTCAGAAGGAGCATCCATCTGGGACAGCTGTAACTGCCCTATGTCCTCAAGAATGACCTGCTCTACCACCCTTATCATGTGAGTCTCATCTCTGTGGTTACAAGATGGCTTTCTACCCCTGGGCCTCAAATCTATTTCCAGGCAGTTTAAAAGATGAAGTGCTAAAGGCATGAATCACTTGAGTCTGTCCTTTATCTTTTACCAAGTAAAGAATAATTTTCTGAAAGTGTCATCCACTTTTGCTTTCAACCAATTGGTAAATACTGAGTAACACTCTCTAATTTCAGAGACTGATGAAGTGCTTTTTAACTTTGTAGCTCCAAACAGAATTTGAGTTCTGTTAGTGGGAAGATAGAGACACTAGAGCAGGGTCCACAAAGCAAGATCAAATAGATAGATGGACCACTTGGAATGATAGCATCCCTATGCGTCACCTCCATCTGGCAGCTCCCTTGCCCACCTCTGATGAGAACTTTCTTAGTATTTCTGGTGACAGGACAATCTCACCCTCTAGGTACCACACCGGCCCATTGGTTGCAGTTCTCAGCAGTCACCCCATGACACACTAAGTTCTATGACATATCTACTATTAATTTTTCTCTAGCCATCTCCTACTAGCTTCACACAAATTTATTGTCTCATGGCAAAGACTTTAGGATTTATTAACAGAGTTACAAATGTGGTGGGAAGCAATGAGGATTGGAAGAATCAGGTATCAGGAAGAGCTGAATTCACCTGGATGAAGTAGAAATATTGGGAATGGGAAACTACTAACAACAAGTACAAGTCCCTATTAATCTTTAATCTTTCATCCCAATCTGGTAGATTTTTTTCTGTGAGTACACTAAACATCTGCTTTATAACTTGATTATTTTTCCACAAACAATATAGTTCTGATATTTTTCCATACCAATACATACCAATGCAATCCACCTAATTTTGTTTGGTGTTAAGTTATGAGGATGTATTAAAATTTCTTAAACTATCCCCCATTGGAAGAATATTTAACTTGTTTCCAGCTGTTTGTCATTCCTCCTATCCTAATACTGCATGAAAAGCTTTCTACAATGGACTTCAATCCCCTTATGAGTGTGTGTGTTGCACAATTTCCTACAAATGTAGCCACATGTATTAAAAGACAGAAATTAGGATGGTCCTAGGAAAAGCTTGCTTGCATTGGTAGAATAAGGAAAATTATTTTCTGTTCACAAATAGCCATGTAGATGTGAGAATTGATTTTTCCATTCACTATAAGCTACAATGGAAAAACAGGAAAATCCCAATTTCTTTTGGCTTCTGCCTAGGGAACATTTAAACAATATTCTTGTCCCAGAAAAATTCACAAGTTAATAAAAAATTATAAGATTTCTTAGTATTATGCTTTTTGCATAGTGCAGGCATTACAGGGCATAGAGATTGAATAATTCAAAAGAGAAACAACATTTACTCTTAAAATAGCCAGAAGGCTGAATCAAAAGTGTTTTGGGCTTGTGTTCTCTGTTTTACTCTATGAAGGTTGTCATTCTACTGAGAAATTTGGATAGGAAATATTATTTTACTATTCAAAGAAGCCTGTAGCTCTCATAGTGTACAATTTAAAATGTACATGACTTTTTAGATAAATAGGAAATGTTGAAGAAATTTTGTTCTTGCTACAGCTTAGTCTACCAGCCTAGTTTCCTGTACATTAAACTCTACAATTAGTGGTACCTCTGTGTCAACTGTTCACTGGGAGAACATATTCATTTTTATTTCCACTTCGCATCTGTAAGAATGCATGCTTGTGTGTGTGGAAGCACAGACAGGTTTAAGGAAATATTACCAAGTAATTATATGCAAGGACTAAACAGGGAGCTGTTGGAATTGAACATGTTAGCTATTATCAGCATAGTGTATTGCTGAGGTCAATAAACATTAAGTTCTAAGATAGTTAAGTGATATATCAGCTTCTAAAGTTGTATTTTGTCTGACCCTGACTGATAAGAGGGCAAAATAGAGAGTAGACCATAGGCTTTGGGGTCCAAATATTCAAGCATTTAAAAGAAAGGGTGAAACTTCCTGTTCATATCAAAAGAACTTTCATGATATCTCCAGGCATTTGTTGAAACCAGAAGTATAGAATTTCACAGGCTATTTCCTAAAGCTTCAACCTTCTCTGTCATGCTCAAGGCTGCAGAATTGTACCAATTTCTTTTACCTGTCCTGGTGTTATGTAAAAGTAAACCCTCTACCTTGTTTGTCTTTGTTCAGTGTCTCTTTTTATAAAGATGAATGATGACCTTGTGACTCGTGAACACCAGTGATGGGGTTATTTCAGGACTTCCCCCCTCAATAGAACTGCCTCTTCTTTTTTAACCTTTCATCTATTTTGGAGTTAAGCATTGGCAGTATTGCTTGGGCTCTCTTACTTTAGGAATGACTAAGAAAAAAAAATCAGCTTCTTAAAAGGATTATCTTTTTAGTGGTTTTTTTTTTCTTTCTTACCTAAACTTCTTTCATATTTCCCCAGCTTTTTGGTTTCTGCTTGCATTCCAAATCTGGTTTGTGGGGTGGCCAGCTGATGTGCATCCCTTTTCTCTTTCTAGAATTACTGGCATCTTCAAGACTCTTTCACAAGTAGGGAGACCTAGGCATCACAGACAATGAGGGTTTTTGCAGAGTTTTCAACTAGTTTTTGAGAGAATTGAGATCAAATGTACAACTTTCTTTGTGACTATGTTCTTGCTCTTGTTGCATAACTGACCCCTTAGCACTCTCTGGTATCTCAAGTGATGGGATTAGAAGCAGTGAGTTTCTACTGACTGGCTGGTGAGAAGGTGTGACTTGTATTTGACCATGGACTAGTCCAACACTGAGATTACCTCATCTCAGCACCTTCTTTTTGTGGAGGAAATGACCAGACTCTTGAGTGATGTCAACCAACCATCCAGTCTCACTCAACCAATCTCTAGCCTCCCATTCTTTCAGCAAATCTGTACCTTGCTCTACTGCATTAGAGCAGGTGTGAACCTCAGATGGAGATCTGGGAAGACTGGATTCTCATCTGAGTCAGTTGGTGTGGGTTTTAGGAAAGCTCCTTAACCTTTTAGTTTTCTAACTTTGCAAAATATAGAGTTTGGTCTTTCATGGTTAAGTTCTCTTCCAGCCCCAATTACATTCTGTGATTCTTCTGAAGATGGATATGTGCCAAAAAAAAAAACGATGAGAACTAATTTAAGAAACATCAGTGTTCTTTTTGTCTTCTGATTTTTGTGTCATGTTTGTGCTAACTAGGGTAAAGATAATTATTTCATCAATGTATTTTTTTAAATATAAGCAATTCATCCTACTCTTAATGGCTGGTTGTATTTTCATTGATTTGAAGGGAATATAGCTGTCTGTTCACTTCATTTACTAAAAGCCCTAGATAATTAGTACCCTCAAGTTACCATGATAGACACATCTATCTCCAGACAATGTGCTATGCCCATGCAGGTGTCCGACATGCAAACAAAGAGTAAAATGAATACAATGAATTAATAGGAAAATTCAGGGTAGAAGGAAATTCCTTTCAGCAGGAAGGATGGATCATCTTTATGGGAAAGGTTAGTTCCTAACACATATAGGTATCAGTAAGATTTTACCATTGCATGAATGAAGTTACATGTAAATTAGACCACTAGTATGAGTAGGAATTAGTCATTTTGAGTTGAAAAAGTAGGAGATGGAGGTATTATGGACAAAGATGAGACATTTTGGACATGTACAGAAAAGATCTCATGTCCAGCCAGGTGTCACAGCCTCAAGAGAATTCTTACCCTGAGACTGAGGCCCTTTGACCTCTGCTTCCTGTTAATAATATTCATATCACATATGTACACACACATGTCCATGAAAGTGTGCATGAGACTGTGTGTCTGTATCTGTGAATGTGTGTGAGAAATGAGTGTGTGTGTGAATGTTGAAGTGAGTACAATATGTGTGTTGAGTGTGAGCATTTGAAGGTATGGATGTACAACTACATGTGAGAGTATGAGTGTGCATGAGAGTGTTAAGAGTGTGAGTGTGTGTGTGAATGACATGAGTGAAAGAGTGTGTGAGTATGTCATATCTACCATTCAGGTGACCTGTCAAGCATTGACTGTCAGCCCAGCCTCTTGTCTCTGAACCACTGAGAGCTGTTACATTTCCTGGACCTGACCCCAAATTCCCTGGTCCACTTACACTCTATATCTATCTCAAGCATGAACCCTGCCTTCTTGGCTTCCAGTTCCATGAAGAGATGGCCCTTCCATGAAGAGATGACCCCTGACTTCTGACCAAACTTGTGCTCCTTGGGTGAGCCTTCCCCTGTGTGCCACATATCACTTTCTTCGAGCAGCTTCCAAGAATTTTTTTCAATCTTTGGTTCTCAGCAGTTTGATGATGGAGTGTCAGATGTGGTTTGCTCTGCATTACCAAGCTTGGAGTTGACTGAACTGCTTTCCTCTATGTGTTTATGTCTTTGTCCAGTCTTGGTGTTTTCAGCACTGGCAGCATATAGAGAAGACCTCCTAATAACTGCTCTACAAGTCCCTGGGTCTCTGTTTTTATTTCCCTCTGTATTTTTCAGATTGAACAACTTTGATTAATTCAGCTTCAAGTTTTGTGTCCTCTTCAACTGATGAGTATTTACTCAACAACTGATTTTTAAAAACTCAACAACTGATTTTTAAAAACTCAGATCCTGTATTTTAAAATTTTATGATTTTTTAATTGCTTCTCTTTTATATTTTGTATTTCTCTGCTAAGAACATCTTCCTTCCCTTTCATGGCAAATCTGTTGACCTTTATCTTTCAGGTCATGGTTATAATTGCTACTTTAACTTCTGGGCTGACCCAGGCTAGGCCTGTACCTGTTGCCCTCGGGGGGGCTGGTCAGCTCTTCCTGGCTACTGGGATATCTGAGTACTTTTGGACTGTGTCCTGTGGAAGTTATGTGATGGGGATTCTTATTCTAATTCACTGGAAAGTGTTGATCTTTTTGCTTAATTATTCAGGCAGTTGGTGTCAGAGTAAAAATTCTATTTTGCCTTCTGTGCGCACTGGTTCTAATCTTGACCTTTAAAACTTAAGCATATTGCTTTCAGAAGTCCCAGGCCTGTGCCACTTGGGAACAGGGTAGATTTGGGTTGTGGTTTAAGTATCAGTTCAGTTCTAGAAGTTTCGGCAGCATTAGCTTGGGTGCACCCCTATACATACACTGTGTGGTTCCATAAGCAGAATCCCAGCTCCTTCTAAAGCTCTCTTAACACTCTCTGGCCTTCAACAATCCCCTTCCCCAGTTCTCATTGCAGAAATTTAGGGTTACTGGCTCCATTTTAGGGACCTATAGTGCTACTCTCTTTCCAGCTGTGTATTTGGGGCTGCCTGAGGACAAGGCAGGAGAAAAGAGGGAAAGAAAAAAAAAATGCAGGGAATTCATTCCTTGCAGATCGCTTCTCCAGATTTCAACTTCCTTCCCCAACTTGCCTATTTTCAGCTAATTTTTAGAGTTCTTGGGTTTAGTTTTCGTGTAGTCAGTGGAGAGGTAGTTTCTGGGGGGGCTTGCCCTGTTAAACCAGAGATGGAGTCCAAGTTCATGTGAATGAGAATGTTCTCAAAGAGCTTGGAAAGAAAAAGAGGAGAGAGAAGCATGAATCTTTGGTAGGGAGGCTGGGTGGTGAAAGGTGTGCTTTAAAAACAGAGGTTGTTTGTAACCAAAACAGAGGTTGTTTGTGACTGCAACAGACATTCAGAGAAGAGGTAAAACCATACAGATGAAACCATGCTAATGAGGCAAACGAGGCAAATGCTAACAGACTGTGTGGGGGCTGTGGGGGAATAGCGGCAACTTTAAGAAGTGGCCTGTAATGGAACAAAAGTTTCTTGTTTTTTTGTTTTTTCCTTTGTTTTCTTTGTTTTTTCCTTTTCCATGACTTTGAACTTTGAAATGCCTCAAGCACAGAGCTGGGAGGGACGTCTGAGATACAGGCTGCTAAAATTCAAACAGCAATCCATCTTTCTGAAGAGTTGAGTGCAGGGTCCTCAAGACCCAGAGGGTGTGGAGAGCAGAGAACTCTAGAGGGACCCATAATTATGTGCATGACCCCACACAGTGCATTTGTAGATCAGATTGCAAAGTTACGAAGAAAATGGGGATCAGTAGTTAAGAGGTGCATGTGGCAGGGAGGAGAGGAAAGCTATCATTCTGAGATGAATAAAGGGAGGTGAGGTTGGATGATGATCCCAGAACTTTGAGGGTGAAGAGAAAGGGAGGGTTGCTGACTCTTGTCTTTCATTCTGTAGATAACACCTGCCAGGGATGAAGGCAACTGGACTGAGGGTGTCTTTAGCTACTCAAAATCTCTATTGTCTAAAGGGCCTGAAATCCAATGATTTTGTTAGTACAATTTCTTCTCTGACTGAGATGGGTTATCTTTATCATCCTCCTTCAACCACCCCTACTCCTATGAAGCTAAATGTCATGGCAGAACTACATGAGCGAACTAGGTCTAAACTTGACGAACATGTGCGCTGCATATTCTCTCCATTTCTAGAGTTGAAAATGACTTTGGGAAAAAAATCATACAATTATAATATGTGAACCACAGAAGAAAGAAGAAGAGTTAGCAATGCTCTGGGAACCCTGCCCAGCTCTTTTATGATTCTGAGTAGTAAAGTTACAATGTGCCACATGCAGACTTGTTTGGCAGAGGATGTGCTGAAGTGATGTTCAGTCAAGGTCTCTTGTGCATCCCATTTTTTGCCAGCATTCCATTATTAATGAAGCGCCACTGAACCTTGTGGCAGGTGTGAGTTAGTTCTGAGGCCATGGGCCATTATCTCTCCTGGAATGGCTTTCACACAGGTCAGCTTCTTCTCTTCTACTGGCTAAAATCTGACTGCCAGCATGCTAATTTTTTTTATAATTATTTTCTTATTTATATGTAATTTTCACATCTTTGCAATCCCAGGGATTTGCCCCCCCCTTCCCCCCTCTCCCTTTCCCTTCTGTCCATTGTTGTGTGCTTCAGTTTGGTGCTCAACCTGTTTTGTCTTTTCCTCATGACTTTTATTTATTTATTTATTTTTCTTCAATATGTCCCATATATTAGTGAGACCATTTGGCTTCTGTCTTTCTCTTTTTGACTTGTTTCTGCTAGTATGATTTCTTCTAAGTACATCCATGTTGTCATCTAATTTGTCATTCTTAATTGATGAGTAGTATTCCATTGTGTATAAATACCACATTTTTTTCAACCAGTCGTCTGTTTTGGGACACTTGGGTTGCTTCCATGTCCTTGCAATTATAAATAGTGCTGCGGTAAACATTTGGGCACAGGTGTCCCTTTGTACCCACATTGAGGTCTCTTTTGGGTAGATTAGCATGCTAATTTTTAGTGAGCCAAAATGCCTAGTCATTGTAGATTAATCTGGTTTCTCCTACCTCTCACATCTGAGTACCAAACTTGGTGCTTCTGCCACGTGCATGACAAAGTCATATAGCAACTGAATGTTGATTTCCATCAACCA
>PVHY01001631.1:0-52647 GCA_004024945.1 Uropsilus gracilis
CGTTACCCAGCCATAGGACTGACAGAAAAGTCTTCCCTGGCACTGGTTTATCTTGCCAATTTTCCACCACTAATTCTTGGAATTTTCCATTTCCTCAGAAAGGAGTTTATCAGGAGCTTATTGATGACCCTTTGTCTGCACAACCAAAAAATACAGCAGTTTCTTTCCCTCCTAAGAGATCGAGTTTTAGCCCAGATTCCGAAAGACAAGTGCAGGTGAGGCTCCTTCACCCCTTGCCCCCTCAAGAACAAAAATTATGGTTTAAAACTTGTTTTCCAAAGCCACAGAAAAAGTCATTTGGGGGCACCCATGTCATGAGCAGAACCATACCTTTTGTCCTGGTCTTCTTGACTGTCGCTCACTTTGCTTACAGACAGCAGCCTCTTGTCGCGAGGAACCTGGGAACAGCAACAACCATCAGTCAAGCTTACACAGACTCAGGTGCCACAGAGCAGAGGTGGACACAGCATACGCAAAGGAAACACCAGGATAAGGTGGCGGATTCACTATGACTAGGAGATAGTTAAAGCTGAGTGGTCCTAGGGACAGTGACAGTGGACCGCACACAAAGAGTGGCGATGAGCACAGGATCATGACAATTGTGATTCCACAGTGTCTGCTGATGGCAGTGGCTCTGTTTTTCCCAACCTCCCCCATCTTGGGAATAGAGGAAAAGAAAGGAGCACCATGAGTGGTAGGTAAATTTGGGCATCTGTGCCCTTGGGCTGACAAAAGACACTTGCTACAACAAGATCCTGTTAAAGAGCAGGGTCAGATAAGGTGCTGGCTTGGGGGGGAAGCAGAGAGGGTCTGAACTACACTAGCCCTTGGGGGAGCAGAGTGCTTATTGTACCTGGACCACCATTAGCCGCCCTCGCTACGTGGCCCACAGCTTCCACAATTCTTCTAGTAATGCACTGGCATTATTGTCTCCACAATTCCAGTGCCAACACACTGCCACCCTGCCAATCTACATGGGTTATGAAGTGCTCTCAGTTTTCAAACATGTTAGTGAGTTGGTTTGTGTTTGGTCGGATGATTTTGTTTCTTTGGGTATTGTTTTGTGTTTCCTTAGATCTGTAGGTCTTTCTTCTAGCTAAACTTCTTTGCATCCAAAATGCAGTCTGCACTGTTTTGACTAAAACTAGCATTTACAAGAAACACTGCTCTTCTGGATTGTGCTAGTATTCTAGAGGCTTCCATTGACCTGAATATATATGCAAATCCAATAAGATGGACTAAAGAGACTGAGAGTTAAGACCTTGACCTGATGATCTGGATTGGAATCTCAATTTTACCACTAACCAAACTCTGCCTCATTTCCTCATTTGTAAAATGGGTGGTAACAGTAGTCTCATGTGGGGAGGGGGAGGGAAGTTAGTAAAATTGACTAAGTTAATTTTTTAAAAAGCACTTAAAAGTGTATAGTACTTTATAGGTATTTAGTAAATATACAATAAATCAATTCTAAATTCTTTATTTGTACCAATTTTGAGGGTCTACAATGTGCCAGGCAGACATTGCTTAGTGTTACATAAATGAGATGAAGCAAAGGTAGCTCCTATCAGCTACTGAAGATGACAGATAAATACAAACTTCAATATCCATTATTCCCATGCACACAACAGCACTAATTAAATAAATAAAAGGTGGAAACAACTCAAATTTCAACCTACAGTTGAATGACTACATATGCAATGGAATATTAAGCACTCTTAAAAAAAAGAAGTGCTGATACATGCCATAATATGACTGTATCTTTAAGACATTATACTAAATTAAATAAAACCAGACACAAAAAGACAAAGAGACAAATGTGTGATCCCACTAACATGAGATACCTCATGTATCTCATGTCAAATTTATAGAGATGGAGACTAAAATGGTGTTATCTGAAGCTAGAAATTAGAAGGGGAATTAGTATTTACCAGATCCAGAGTTTCAGAGATGGATAGCGATGATGGTTAGTTATCCAGCAATATGAACATATTTGATGCCACTGAATTGTACATTAAAAACTGGATAAAATGGTAATTTTCATTATATATATAACAATAAAGAAAACCTATAAGGAGGAAGTCGGTGTTTATGGAACAGAGCCTCTCTCTACAGTCCCATCTGCCAAGGTCCTGTGTGCTTTGTCACACAGCCCTCCTCATCAGCAAGCACTGGATTCCTCTTGCAAAAAGCAATCACTCCTAATGTTGCTTTAAGAAATCCATGTCCAGTGATAGGAAGTAAAATGAGCTATGTTAAGGGTGCTCTGGAAACCAAGGAGATGAAGCTCCCAAAACAGCTGAGCTTTAGATGGCAATTTGTCAAGGGGATAAAGAAGATTAACCATTTAGAGGAATTGCTGACAAAAAGGTTTGAGGTTGTGACAAGGTAAAGAAGGCATGACCAGTGCAAGGAATGAGTAAAGCAGCTAGATGGTTTCCAAGATGAGCAGGAGCTAGGCAAGGAAGGACCCTGAACCAAGGACAACTGTATGGTTCCTTCAGAAAACCTTATGCTATGGCATGATAACCACCTTTTCCCTGACTATTAAGCATTCTCTACCCTCTCGCTTCCCAACTAGGCAGGGATGAAGTTCTCTCAGACCCATCCTTTTCCTTCCAGATGCTGATTTCCTACCTCAACCTCTGGCATCTTTTGCCTGGGCTGCTGCATCAGCCTTCTAGTGGGAGGCTGATGGGAGTCCTAATGGGAGTCTCTGCTTCATTGAGTTCCTGCAAATTCATTCTGAATCCTTTGAGAAGATCCAAAATGATCTTTAAAATGCCAGTCTGATCCCATTATTTTCTTATTTAAGACTCATCATTGTTTCCCATTAATCTCAGAACATGGTCTCCAAAACATCTCCTACCTCCACTTGAGCGGCCACCTTTCCTATCAAGTCTACGGTCACACAACCTCTGACCAAACAACGTTCCTTCTCACAGAGAGTCATCACACAAAGTTCTCTGTTTGAAACATACCCCATTTCCCCAACCCTACCTACACATGCCTTCTCCAGGCTAATTTGTGAGCATATTCCAAGCCCTATCAAATGTGCACACCCAATGTTAAACCACAATCTTCATGAGTGTCTGCCTTGTGCATGGGTATGTCTCAAGTGCCTGCAGGATAGCCTGATGTCACTAAATACTTACTGAAAGAATCAGTCAGTCAATCTGTCAATCAAAATGTCCTGGAAAAATCAGGACTGAAGAAATAGATTCCAAATATTTAAAACATGATGGCAACTCTCGGAGACGGTTGGAAGTGATGATATTGTTAGTACCAGTTCTAAGCAGACCCCTGGGTGTAAGATGGCAACAAAGGTTGTTTCTAATCTTTCTGTTTGCTTCTCTCTGGGCCTCTTTGGACCATGTTTGTTTGTCTTCTCAAAGAATGTCCTTGGAGAAATGAGACCTCTAAACGCAGGTCCCTCTCGAGTCCAGACTCACATTATTATCTAATAGACATTCCCACCCAGATCCTAACAAACTCAACATACAATTACTCTTTACCCTCAGAGTCTTTCCTCCGAGATATGTCCCACCTTAAGTTAATATTGGAGTCATCTTAAACATTTGTTCTCCTCGCCAATACAATACACACTCCTATACACACACACACACACACACACACACACACACACAATCTCCTGAATATTTCTTTCAATGACTTAGGAAGAACCTCAATAATGCTAACTCAAGGGACCCCCCACCACTATGTGTTATTTCAGGTCTTCACCATTTTGTATCTGATTTATTGCAATGGGTCACTCACTGAGTTCTCTGCCTTCAGCCTGTCTTTTTGCTCCTATGGATGTAATATGTGTAAATCAATATAAAATTCTTTAGTATAGAGGAAAATGATACTAAGTGATATGAGACATTTTATTTTCTTCTTTGTTTTCTTATATTAGCTATACTGTCAGTGGCCTAGCTTAAAATAAAAGTCTGATTGCTTTAATTCAGCAATTTAGGAATATTCTTTAAAGCTCTTACTTATGGACTCATTGATCCAGAAAAAAGATCATGCATCTTGCCCCGGATGCTTCTTTGGAGAAGAAAGACCAGTCCACCAGCCTGACCTTGTCTAGTGGCAGCTGTTGCCTTCTGGGCCAGTCCTGACAGCCCATCCTAATCACTTGCCCTCATAGTTCAAAAAGACTGACTAGTTGGGCGCAGTGGTGCAAGCCTTTAATTCCAGTCTTGGGAGGCTGAGGCTAGGAATTGCTTGAGTCCACGGGTTGGAGACTACCCCAGGTAACATAGCTAGACCTAGTCTCCAAAAAAAAAGAACAAGAAAAAAAAAACTGACTACTTGGATTCCACTATGTATAACTTGGAGCTTAATTTTCTTATTTTCTCACCTCTATTGCTTTCATCTGATTTTTTTTTTTTTTTTTCTGAACAAACCCTTCTCTGCTTCCAGGTAGTGTGGACATTGCTTCCCCTGAAAAGTTCCCCTCTCTCTGGGAAGATGTCACAGTCTCACTGTTCCTGGAGCACAAACCTCCCTAAGACCTACCACCAGGCTTATAGAACTGTACCTACAAAACTGTGACCTTTCTGAGGTCTTCAACTGAGTCCCATGTGCTTTTGATGACTCAGTACATTCCCCATAACCATTGCTGAAAAGCAGCACATAAATACTGAATATTTATGGAAGGATGGACAACTGGATGCAAGCACAGGGGCATAGACAAATCAACCAACAAATTGGTTTCCAGTGATATCATGTCAGTAAAAGAGATCAGGACAGAAAGCCCAGAGAAACATATTTTGCTAGAGCTGAATCGGATTTTTACAAACTGCCATTTTTACAAACTCCTCCATCAGGGGAGAAATAAAGAATTAAGGTAAGTCAAATCACATTATAAAATAACTGATTAATGGAATCTGTAATGGCTTCCTGTCACACCAGAAATTGATCAAAAGGTCACACTTCACTAAGGAGCTGCTATCGGTAAGTAATTGAACTAGATAGAAAAGTAGGCTAGGGCCCCTAAATTATGAAAGATTCTAGCAATTCAGTAATTTTTAATAGATGCCATCTAGTGAGTTTAAAACATTTCTTTAAATGACCCACTTTCAATGGTAGATAGTTTTATGAACCAAATTGTGTCCATCCCCCTTCCCACTATACAGTGAAGCGCTAACCCCCAATAGGATTGTTTTCAAAGATGTGGCTTTAAAGAAATAATTGGGTAAATGACATCATGAGAGAGGGGCCCTAACCCAAGAGTAGGAACGTCCTTGCAAAGAGGAGACATGCCAGGAGCACACACAGAACAAAGGCCACCTGAAGATAGCATGGGGGCTGGCCATCAGCAAACCATGAAGAAAGAGAGATCTCAAGAGAAGCCGGCCCTACCAGCATCCTGGTCTTGGACGTCCAGTCTCCAGAACTATGAGAAAATAAATTCCTGCTGGTTGAGCCTCCCAGTCTGTGGTATTCTGTTATTGCAGCTGAGACAGGTGAAACAGATGGTGTAATGAAATGAGTGTTAGCAAATGTAGAGATGCCCTCTGACCTTGCGTCATTCCCACTTAGTTGCCTGAACTTTAAAGTCTGAAATCTGACAACCTGCACTGCAATCAACCTGTGGTGAGTTATAACATGTGGAATTAGATTGGGGGATATATAAAGTCTTCTACCAAGACATATTTTTGCAACGCCAAGAGCAGTGGGTGGGCACTTGTGGAGTTCGTGTGTGTGTCACACACATATCTCTCTGCACAAAGTACTGCTGGCCCCTCAGGATCAGGTACTAGACCCTGAGACAGAGGAAAATGCTATATTTTATACAAAAGAATCAGTCCACACTTCTAAAGAGGTATAAAACTACCATAGAATTGAAGGATAGTATAACAGAAACTGTTACAATAATTTAACTTCCCAAAGTTTATCTGTGAGTAAAAAAAAAAAAATCTCCCTTTTTAATTAACATTTTATTTTACAAATAAAAAGTAAATTTTGCCTTTTTATCATTTTGTTATTAGCATAAATAAGCTATGAACATACAGATGACAAAGACCTAAAAATGATAAGTTGGACAGTTTTTTGAAATAGGACTAATTCTTTCCACGAACATTAAAGTTCATGGAAACATATAGAAAGACTGTGTAGGAGACATGTAACTCTACAAATCAAGTCTTTAAAACAGATTATTTAATAATTTTATGTCCTAATTAAATTAATCACAGAAAATATTTATGCAACAAAAATTTATAAACTTTGAAACAACTTGAGATTTATATGAACCCCCAATGTCTCATCACAAAATTTACAGAAAGCAATATATCTATAAACTTGCCTCTAAAAAGTAAAAAAAATGTATAAAATAAAAGGTAATCCAGGTTCTACATTTACTAACAGTTAATTATCCTCTAAACCTATGGGAAATAACATACATTGCTCTCATAAATTACTAATTTTTTTTTACTTCAGGGCATACTTCTCTTTTTTGTTAATACAGAAGAATTACTATCAAACACAAATATCTAAAATTAGATCTATTTTATTTAAAATTATATAATGGAATAAAATCTGAAAACTAAGAACAAGATGTATATTCAAAATATATGTTATTTTTTCACGGTATTATGAACTATTAATTACCATATTTATTTAACATATTTATTAAAGACTCAAAAAAATGTAATGACTCAAGTGGCTATATCAGGATCATTTTGACGATATATTACTTATATTTTTTTAAAGACTGTTAAAATTGAAGTTTTTATGACCTTTTTAATCATCAAAGAAAATTATTTTGTGATTTCTTTCCCAAGATGAGCCCATTTCTGAACATTACTTATTTACACAAGAGTTTAAGAAAATTGAACGCTCAAGATATGGCTTACTGCTCGAAGTACTTTAATCTGACAAGTTCTGTACTTCTGGCCCATCCTCAATCAACTTTGAAATAGTTCACTCCAAAACATTTAGAATTCATCCTTGCACTTTTCAAATGAGCTGCTCAGTCAAAAGGGATTACAAACATAAAACAACCACAAACAGAAAAGAAGAATGAAAAGCTTACCCTGAAACCTCTTTGTTTCTTTAGACTTATTAATTTTGGGCACTACCTATTCACCATAAGAAACTTTCCTCCTTACACTGTATGTAGGTTAGGTCCTAGAACAACCTTTCATTTGGACCCAAATACTCCAATGTTCAAGATCCTTCTTGCTATGCCAGGAACCATCTGGCAGTTTTACACCTCATAAGAGGCTATCAAAATCCACCAATACTATCTTTCTCAACCAGTAGGGGTACTCAAGGAATGTCCTTCATATATTCATCCAGGACTTTCTAACAATAAAAAAGTCCTTATCGTAGGTAATAGCATCTCACTTAAAGTACCCTGGATGAAGAGACCTGGGGGCACACATACCTCATCTTCCCCTCAGATCAGGCCCGCTGTGGTTGACTTTCATTCATTTCTCTAAGAACGGAGCTCTCAGTGCATTTTAAAGGGGGACATGGAAAGAAACTAGAAAAGGAGTAATTTTACAGAACTTTAGCAGAAGAGGAGGCTGGACAGTAACAGAGTTGGTCGTTCAAGGAGATCTTTAGAAACTCTGGATTAGGAGACAGACAAGAGACAACATAAGTTACAACACAACTGAAAGGAAACAGGAAGTGGAAAGAAGGAAGGAACAGCGAGGAAAGCAAGAAAGCAGCGAGGAAATGGGAAGTAGAAAGCAGGAAAGTAGAAGGTCCAGCCTAAAACACTACAAAGGAGGTCGCTCTTGGGGTGGTTTTCTTGCGGTGTATGGAAGAGGAGACAAGGATTCAGTGCTTATTGTAAAATAAAGTATTCACTGTGCCCAAACAGCAAGAAAAACACAGCCACTCTCACCATTGTGCCCATTCCCAGAATAAATCAAAGGTGTTTACAATCAAAGCTGGCAATAAAGATCCTCAATTAGTAAACATTTGTTGATATTTAAACTTCATTGGTTCTTTGGGAGCAGTTTATACAGGATACAGTCCTTGGAAATGAAATAGACCATGATTTCTCGTTCAATTTCCTGATATATTCCGATTGTGAAGATGCTGTGGTAGGTGTTTTTGTAATGAATGTGAATTACTTTTTTCTTTTGTTTTGTTTTAAGGCTTTGCTTTTGTTTTGTTTTTTCAAAATAAATATTTAATACACACCAAATAAATGGAGATGGGTTCTAACAAAATTTATTTTGAAATTGCTGCAAAAGTCTCCCCAAAAGGCATACCTCATAAAACTGAAGACTCAAGAACTTAGGAACCCTGAATGCTTCTTGTAAGTGGAAACTCTAAAAATGACCTAAATGTTCAAACACTGAGCAATGACAACAGCTGAGGGTAACAGACTTTGTTCACAAAAAAAAAAAACCCAAAATGGTATCGTCAAAATGGCAGCAAATCATTAAAGAAAATTACTTTGTGATTTCTACCACTGCAAACATTCTGTTTGCAAAGTGATACAAAATAGAGATTTTATGTAGATAACATGTCCTGTGAGCCGAGGACACAAGAAATAGATTTCCCAAAATGCAGGCTTGCCCTGTGAGGATGAAGTCACACCTCACCCATGGGAGATGGCAGACAAGGCTAACATGAGGGAACTGAATTCCAAGGCAATACTATCCAACAGGGCAGAGGTGGCTGGAGGCGGAAGACAAGGGAAGCCAGCTGCAGAGGAACCTACCTTGTAGTAGTCGTACAGCAGGCCCAGGGCGGCGGCGCTGTCTTCATCACCATTGATGCTCATCATCGCCTTGGTGGCTGCTGTCAGGGGATTCTCCAGATACGACTTCCAGGCTTCATCCTCGCTGGTATAGGCTCTTCTGGTGTTAAATGGAGGGTCACTGGGCATGGGCACTAGGGCCACTAGTCGTTTATTACTGTGAAAGCAAGAGAAATACGGGGTTCATCACCAGAGAAATGTGACTTTTCCCACGAAAGAAATGTACATGATTTGGCCAACTTAGACTTCCCTAGAGTAGAGGAGGATGGAAGATTAGAACCAAATAATTACTACAGTGAATCCATAAAAACAGTGCCTTTATTTTCTTCATTATATAGAGACATCTTTAAAATAGATGTAGTAGTGTAAAGCTGAATTTACTTGGATTTTCAAATCTAATCATTTCAGGAGCCAAATCATTCCGTTTGATTATTCTTCATGAAAGGACAGTAGAATGAAACCCTGTAAGAACTCCTCTGAGTTCTAGGAATATGTGCAATAAACTAACTATAATCAATATGTTAATGATTCTTAAAAACTGTTTTACCTAATTAATTCACATTTGAAATCGCCAGTAAATCGTAGCCAAATCAAAGTCTCTTAATTAAAATAAAGCAATACAAACTACTTTGCAAACAAAACATATTAGAGGCATGCTGTGTAATAAAGATACAAAGCAACGATAATGAGACTGATGCTAGGTAGCAATCCTGTATTACCACAGGAGCCAACACTCTTTACATGACATAGAAGCTACAGGTTGTAAAGTCAAAAGAGCGAACAGTATACCTGGAGAATTTTCACTAGAGACGGAAAGAGCTGAGAGTCATTTTCAATCCCAGTCAACTCAAACCTGGGTAAAGCAGTAGCTGACAAGTAATTTCTTAAGGAGGATGCGATAATGACTCAAATACCCCAAGACCATGTTCAGCAGCTCCCCAACCTTGTGCATTAAAGTGGAACAGTGAGACATTGTATTTTAGAAAAGCCTATGTCCACAAAGAGTAAAATAACACGAACAAGTGACTGACTTGGCAAAGGAAGCATTTAACACTGATCAGTGGAAATGCAGTCACCAAGAGTCTTCGCTGTCATCTGTGGTAAAGGTCACTTTCGGCTAATACTCCCCCATAAGCCTTTCCAATGGTGAATAGTCTCTCTGCTCACTCTGTGACAGAGAACTGGTGTGAATGCTCAACAGAGATGGTGTTGAGGGTTCTTTATGTGCTGGCATGGCACCATGAATTAGAGTAAGGTCAGAAAGGGACACTAACATTGGTAAGATATATTAGAGATAAGGAGGGAAATCGATATTTATGCTACATGATCTCCAGGTTCCTGATTTGAACTTTGTGCCAGTGATTTAACGGAACTGGTTGGGAAGAGGGAATACTGCCTTAATTACAACTGAATTGGATTGAAAGTATAATCAAGCTTCTGGAAGTAAAGAAGAAACCCCAGGTAGAAGGATTTATAACCATCAAGCAGTGTGATGACACACAGTAGCACCTATCCTGGAACTGGCTGGCACTGACAATGGTGGGAAATGATCTGAGTTTCAGTTTCTTCCTGACTGAATCAGCATAGCACCTTACTTAACTACATGTGAATGTGAGAACCAAATAAAATACTGAATAGAGTTCTGAACATCGCATTGTGCTTCTCAAGTAACAAAACAGTTATACCCTGCTTTTTAAAAGTTCACCTTAGCCAGGCATGGTGGCGCATGCCTGTAGGTGGCAGCGTAGGAAGCCACGCCGGGGCCAGGGATCGTCATTTGAGTTCCCCGGGGACATGTTGTGAGACCTAGTCCCAAAAAAAGAGCTGGGCATGGCGGCGCATGCCTGTAATCCCAGCTGCCTGGGAAGCTGAGGCTGAGGATTGCTTGAGTCCGTGGTACCCCAGGCAACGTGAGCCTGCGGTTCCTCAGGTAAAAAAAAGTGAGAACTAGTCTCAAAAAAATAAATAAATAAAAGTTCACCTTAACTTTTACAAAAGACTTACATCAGTAGCTGTTTATGCTAACCAGAAGAAATCAGGAGAGGCTTTTCACTTCTATGACGACTCACAAGACAGAAAACACAGTTAACTTGTAGTATCTGTTTACCAGCAGCCGTCACAGAGGCAGTGGGCAACCCGCAACAGCAAGGGTGGCACAGCCAATCTCTTCCACAGGAAAGATTTTATACAGCCTGTATTTATAATATCAGACCTGCTTTTATTGTATGTGGATGTTATTTGGGTTTCACGTGCCATCTGGTTAGTTTTTAGTTGAGTAACACTCAGAAAGTTTGCCATCAAGAAAGACTAGAGTTGTTTTCTCTTTCATGCCTGGCAGAAGCACATGCTGCTGGGAGAGGGGTGTGGTTAATTACAACCCTGGCTAACGTCCAGAGGTTTAGCAGGAAGTGCCAAGCTGAAGGATAAGAACCAGCTCTTGATTTACACTTCAGTATCCTGATTCCCTGGAGAGGTTTTTTCCTTGAGTCTTCCTTCTTAAAAGTTCTTCCTCCCTCCTCCTGACTCTCCTGGGTTACTGATCTCATCTGCCCCCAGCACAAACATCCTCTCATAAATCCAGATTCTACCATCTTCTCCCAGTGATGAAATGGTCGATGAAGCCTTACATGATCAATACAAATGCAAAGAAATATTCTGGAAAAGTCCAGCTCTGCTGACCATTTCTTTTACATTTTTGAAGGCCACAAGTGACCCTACAACTACATAATGACTTCATTTTTGATTCATAGATTATAATCTCTCTGGTACAGAGCACTGTTGAACAAAGCTTGATTTAATAAAAGCAGAATAATCTCTCTGATACAGTGAGCAAAAATGTAGACCTGTAAGGGAAGGAAGATTTCACAGAGCAGCATTGGAACACTGGAACACTTTCTGAGGTTGAGTTTCATCACTGTTCCTTTGAAATAAGCATTCTACTTTTACTCTGCCCCATTTTTAATGTACCCTTTGGGTAGTTCTAGGTATGTTAGGTTCTGGTTGGCCTTAAAGTGTAAATAGCAACTCAGATCCCTGGTCCTTCTTAAGAGAAAAGTTTAAGTGAGCACCTGAGCATTTCAAAGGCTGCGTTAGATCACACACAGAAACTTCCCCTCCTCATTTGTTTTCTTTACTCCACTTATGTCATCTTATAGATGTTGGGGGAAAGTTGAAAGATGAGTCATCAATTGAATCAGTGTAAGAGGTAGAACAGTCGCACAATTAATCATACCAACTAGACAAAAAAACTCCAGATCACTCTGCTGGAGACAACCTACCATTCCCTGAGCATTAATCAGAGTCTAAGGAAGGGATGCTTTCCTGTGGAGAAGCACATGAAACATAGCACAAAACACCTCCACCTCCTAAAAACATGTAGCAAGCATCAACATCCAACATAATCCCATTTCACTTGGAAACACACACACACACACCAGACAAACAAAAATACAACTAAAGACAGTAAAGTATTCACAAAAATTAAAACTTTCAATCCATTTCTCATGATCCATTTCTTCCTTCCATTAATCCTACAAAGGTAAGGGTTTTGGTAATTTACAGGAGGATGATTCTGGAATCAAATTAGGTTTAATCTCAGCCAATTAATGAATTAAGATTAGTACTTTCCTCCTAATAGCCTCCATTTTGTTATTTGTATCATGATATCAACCTTTTGGTTGTTTGAAAAGCGTAACTTGAATATTGATAGATGAAGTGCCTGGCACATTAAGAGCTTCCATAAATAGAACTTAGAAGCATTATTTCTCATTGGAATTGATTCTACTAATGGCTTCTGTTCTACATCCAATAGGCTGTTTCAGTTCTTAATTTCCTTGGGTTTTCTTGTGCAATTCTTGCTTCTGTAAATTCTGCCCTTGTCTGGTAGATGATGCTTCCTCTCTGAGGTGACTCATTCTTTCCTGATTTCTATTCTTCCTGAACTCTCCTCACTTGTTATTACTTAACTGATCTTTTCTAAGTCCTTGGCTCTCCATTGTTGGTTTATATGACTCCTGTTAATAACACTAAGTTTTGAAATACTATGTAACAGTAATAGACAACAAGTACAGTCTCTTACTAAGTTTCTTTTATTGTTCTCTCTTCCCTCAGGTCTATTCTCAACAAAAAGCATCTAAAGAAATACCATTAAAACATAAGTCAGGCCAGGCATGGTGGCACATGCCTGTAATCCCAGCGCTGGGAGGCTGAGGCTGGGGATCACTTGATTTCACGGGTTCGAGACTACCCTGGGCAACATAGTGAGACCTAGTCGCTAAAAATCAGCCGGGGGTAGTGGTGCAAGCCTTTAATCCCAGCTACTCCAGAGGTTGAGGCTAGGAATCACTTGAGTCCATGGGTTTGGGACTACCCCCAGCAACAAAGTGAGACCTAGTTTTAAAAAAAAAAAAAAAAAAACCCGTAAGTCAGAGCATATCAGCTTGTTCTCAATCCTGTAGTGACTCCCATTTCCCTTAGCTTAGAAGTTTAAAGTTTAGGTCCTTACAATCCCTATAGGATCTCATCTCCCTTCCTTCTGTGACCACCTCTCTAACATTCTCCTTGGCACCTACTTTAATTCATCTGCTCTGGTTGCCATGTCTCAGCCTTAGAACTTGGACTCCAGCTATTCATCTCAAAATGTCTCCTAAATATCCTTGAACAACTCTCTCATTTTCTCTAAGCTTTTAACCAAATTGCACCACAATAAATCTAACCTGACCACCCCATATTACCTTCTACCCACCTCAGAACTTCCAACCCTTTTAGAATTTTCTGTCTCCCTTAATCATGTCTCTAGTCTCCCTTTCTTAGCATCACCATGTTCTAACATACAATGTAGCTTCCTATTTATAATACTCAAGAGAATGTCCCCTCCATAAGAGCTGGGACTCTGTTTCATTCATAGATCTATCATAAGCACTTTGATATAACCTAAGTTTAAAAGAAAAGTTTCTAGAAATGATAATTATTCATTTCTTCTTCTTCTTTTTTTTAGTCTCATATTCCAAAATCTAGAATAAGATTCTTTCAAGTGGAAACTAAAGAAACAATTATCCTAACCAGAGTTAATGTCTCAATTTAAATGCCAGTGACATCAGTAACTTGACTGCTGGTCACTTTTACTAATATCCATCCTTTTAGTTATTGCTAGAGGCAAAAACAAGTGATAACAGATACTTTCCATGTTACAACAAGGGTTAAAATTTATTAAAAATTTATTTTAAATACGTGTGTGTGTGTGTGTGTGTGTGTGTGTGTGTGTATTCTACAAAAGCAAGTTCTTTTAAGGGCATCAATAATTTAAGAATAGTAGAGGGCCTTTGAGAACAAAGATTGTAAGAGCCACAGTCCTAGAAAATCACTAGAGAAATCATTTAAAAAGACATATTGATTAATGAAACAAAAATAAAAATGATGTCCTAACATAGAAAAAATAAGACCATATCTAATGGCAATTGCAATAAATGAAAATGAGAAAATTTCACCTTTAAAAGATAGGTGCTTTTAAGCTGAATTTTTAAATATATTCTTTTTAAAGTATTGACCATGTTATTATGTGGTTCGCTTTTAAGAAAACTGACAATGTACCAAACCACTAAAGCAAGATCACATATTTCAAAGAACTATTATGATGCAAACAAAGTTCTCTGACAACACAAACTTTAAATCAAGAAAGAAAAGATAGTTTTTTAAACACTATATGTTAGGAATTAAAAAATACTCTTATAAGTATTGATATATTAAAGAATATCTTTTAAATTTGTTTAATTAAATTAGATTAATTAGTGTAATTTAATGTAACTCAATGATAAAATATATCAGAGGATAAAATACATTTTACATGTTGTAGGATAGAGATAAATCAGTACTCAGAGGTAAATTCTATAACTTTCAATGTTTATATTAGAAATAAATAAAAGCCAAAAGTTAAAGAACTAAACACACAATTTGGTAGAAAATAAAGTAGAATGAATCCAATGGAAGAAAAGGACATATTAAAGATAAAAACCTAAGTAAAAAAAAAAAAGGATAGAAAGGGCAATTTAAGACAAAAGTTGGTTCTTTGAAATTATAGAGAAAACTATCCAACTAGCAAGAATAATCAAATATTAGAAAAGAAAAAGTAAATGAGATTTGGGGGGGCCACACACATTTTTGAAAAAGGAAAAGATTAAAAATGGGGGGAGAGGAAAATATTATAACAACCTTTACACCAGTGAATTTGGAAACATAGACAAAATGCAATTCTTTCTAGAAAAAATATAATCAAAACTATTATTAGAAAAGAGAAAAAAATACTAACTTTATACCTGGCCGAAACTACCTTAACTAAGGGATGAAAGCCAGTATCACTAGTCAAGTCCTGTGTACCACAAGATGATGTGATTGCAGGACATCTTGCTTCTGGGGGATTCTTCCCCAAATCCACAAACCCCATTTAATTACAAGTAAAATGTCATCAAATCCAAATGGAGAATATTTGATTAAACATCTAGGTATTGATGACTATCTATCAACTGTGTTAAAACATAAGTAAATAAATGAATAAATAAGCTCATGAACCAGAATAAAGAAAAATGAAAACAACGTTCAGAGATGGAAGTATGAGCGATTTATCTTTATTTAATAATTTTTCTTTACTATTGCTTATACAATGAGAAAAAAATCTAAAAAAAAAAATCCAGCTGACGAAGAAGCATTGAACTGACAAAGCAAGCTTGGAGAAACTAGCAAGTGTGGGCATTTTCCTCTCCATTGCATTCAGAATTCTTGATTTTCCTTTCTCAGCTACCACAAGAAAGCAGGTCACAGCAATCTTTCTGTAATTCCTCAATTCAAAGAATGAGGCTTCTGCTGTTCACCTTTCTAGTCACCTATACAGAAAAGTTCCCTTTATTCTTTTTAAGAGTATTTACTTTGTGACCTTCCACCAGTTTATGACCAAAAGAATGTCTTAGAAAAAAAAGTCATATATTTTATGCAACTTAATTTCCAGAACTTCTCAAAGCTATATATAATCTATATATCTACATATTTATAGGAATTGCCAATGGCCTAACATAAAACTTACTTTGTGTTCTATTCTATGAATAGAATCATAGAATAAGTGATGGAAGAAATCTTGATTTTTCACTCCAGACTTTTCCCACATACAAATGGGAAAACAGACTCTGAGAGATTATACTATTTTGCAAGGACTACACAGGTAGCTTCAAAGTAATTAGAGGATGATAAGTTGTTGGAACACATATATCATTGGCTTATTTGTAGTACTTTCATCTGGACACATAAGCAATCTTCTACTTGAGGATAAAATGAAAACTACATGCATCTTTGGGCAAAAGATTTTTTCCCTCTATGCTCCAAGCCCTTAATTTCCTCCTCAATTCTCTGAACAAATCTTTACTACATTCCAATTGTGCAATAGGTACTGAGCTACAGGGGAAGCAGTGTTGACCAAGCCAAAGTCTCTGGTATCCATGCATTGCTTCATCCATCCAGCCATCCATTGATTCAACTAATCTCATCAGAACTTCTTCCAGAAGCTAACAAAAATCTCATCCTAGTCTCACACTTTGAGGTCCTCTTTTCATAATGAGCTCTAATCCTTAGTTTCATGTATCTAGGCATAATGATGTAATAGATAACTATATCATGGAACATATGAATTTTCATATACTAGAGGCATTTCTAATAATAAACCTTGAAGATTAAGGTAACAACTCAACAGGGTTAACTGAGAGTCTATAGCAGGTTGATAGTCCTATGAGTATGTGATACAGTGGTAAAAGGACAGCCCAGCCCAGTTTCTGCTGTGGGTGAAGCATTCACAGATGAATACACAATTATAGACATGACAAGAGTTGGTGAAGAGAAAAGTACTGGGTTTTATGACGGAATGTGTCTTGGGAACTCTTGGTGGTCATGAATACATACTTCGTAGCCTTCTAACCACAGAAAATAAATGATCTGCTCAGTTCTGAAATCAGTCACACTTGAAAGCTTGTTTGGAGGTTCTAGCAAGGGATTTCTATACCCTCGACCAAAGAACGGTCCATCCCTAATGAGGGAAGGCCGTCTTCTTCGACTGAGAGAGTAGCTTCAGAAGGGATGCACATGGAGTGGTACAGGAGGAAGGGGACACCCGCCTAGCCTGCCAGCTCAGCTGAATCAACCCTGGCGATCAGTGGGGTGACAGGTTACCGCAGCCAGATCACCCTCACATTCTGAAATCAATCACTTCCTCATTAGTCACTCCTGATTGTGCAGCAGAACTTCTAGGGCAGGTCCTATCTGGGAAGCCAGAGACTCTTTAGATGGCTAACTTTGGCTATGAGACACGCAGTGGCCTTACAGAACTTTCTTTAGATGGCAGGGCAGTCTTGGAGACCTCCACATTCCCTCTTGGTATATATACATCATGGAATACTACTCAATTAGCAAAAAAGATAAACTCTTGCCATTTGTGGCAACATGGCTCAAACTAACAGGGATTACACTAAGTGAAACGTCAGACTATCAGAGGGTGTCACTTATATGTGTAATAAAGAGATACCAAACAGATAAAACCAACTAACAATAAACCCTAGAAAAATGACTATAGAACCACAGCTACCAGAGGAGAAAGGAATTGGGAGAGACCAAAATAAAATAGTGAAGAAGCATGAAAGTCCATGAGGATGGACTATGGGTGCTTTAGTGATGGGTGTGGTATAGTAACAATGCCTGAAGGGGGAAAGCTTATACCTCTAAAACACATATATGGCATAAACCAATGTTACCTTAAATTTTTTTTTTTTGAGACTAGATCTCACTATTTTTGCCTGGAACCGCAGGCTCACATTGCCTGGGTACCACAGACTCAAGCAATCCCCAGCCTCAGCTTCCCAGGTAGCTGGGGTTACAGGTGCATGTCACCACGCCCAGCTATTTTGTTGCGATTAGGTCTCACTATGTACGCCCGGCGGGACTCGAACCACGATCCCTGGCCCTGACCATGGCTTCTTCGACTGCCACCTACAGGCATGCGCCACATGCCCAGCCCTGTTACCTTAATTTTTAAAAAATTACAACTGAAATACCATTATGATCCAGCAATCCCTATTTCTAACATTCATCCACAAATCAACTCAAATAATTACATGTTTCACAATGTATATACTAAAGTCAAAACTATAAATGCAAATATTAGATAATTTTACATATAGGAGTAACATAAAAAATGAAGATTAACTGATATATAAATTATATGCAAATATATATGAAATGATATATAAATTATAAATTAGTGGACATTGATAACTAAACAAAGTTCTCTGACCTTAGAAGGGAGAAGGAAAATTATAGGGTCAAGGGGGATAAAAGAGACAGTGGAGAGGGAAAGAAAAGATAGACAAGATGACCACTAGATGGATGAGATAGATGGTAGACAGATGACAGAGACAGACAGAAAGATAGATAGGCAGGCAAGCAGTCAGGGACAGGGGTGGGAGATGAATGGATGGATGGATGGATGGATGGATGGATGGATGGATGGATGGATGGATGGATGGATGGATGGATGGATGGATGGATGGATGGATGACATACATACATACATATATACATACAGAAGAATATATAGACAGATGAAAAATTGAAGTCAGTCATTGCTTTGAAATAATTTTTAGTTGGGAAATACTAGGTGAATTAAAGTAAAATCAAATAAAACATCTCACAGACACATTTACTGACCTACCAGGGATGTGATAGTTTGTTGTAAATATGCAAGCCTTGTCTCTACCTGGTTCTGCCACATGAAAATGTACAGTTCTATTTTCCAGCTTCATTCACATCAAGCAGATGCCAGTCAAATTTGTGCTAAGTCTGTTAGAAAAAAGAGGTGGGGTTGCAAGAGGCAGAAAGCTTTCCAGGAATTGTAGCTGCTTAATTACAATGCTTGTGAAGCTTGGATCAGACAGTTGAAATATACCTGGAAGTCTGAAGAAGAAAAGACAAATGTCAGCGCAGTACTTTTTACATTGTGTGACCCTTTATGAAAAGTCTTCTTGACTGCCTTGTCTCTGAGGAAAGTGAATATTTTAAAAAATGACACCAGTGCCCCAACTAATGTTCAAATGCTGCCTGTAGAGGTATTCTGTCAGCTCAATCAAATGCAGTGAGCAGCTTGATTTCTTTGACAGAAAGAGGCCACTGGAGTGACAGCAAGCATAGCCCTTTGTCCAGGTGGCTTCTGTGACTCATTGGAGTTAACTGTGGCAGTTGTCTGGCCACTTTCCCTGGCCTCGATCCATTGCTAGCAAACTCTGGTCCAACCAGAAGGGTTCGGTTGAGTGGGCAAAAAGCTAGTTCTGCATATCTTCAACACTGAAAAGGCATTTAGAACTAAAAACAAAAAGGTAGATAAATGCGATAAGACCCTCTGAAGGCAGGAAAATTGGGAAAGGGACAGAAGACTCTGGAGCTCCACATGAAGTTCTTTTTTATTTTTTTGAGACTAGGTCTTGCTATGTTGCCCTGGGTATTCCACAGAATCAAGCAAGTCCCAGTCTCAGCCTCCCAGGTTGCTGGGATGCCACCACGCCCAGCTATTTTTTTGAGAGTAGGTCTCATTATGTTGCCTGGGGTAGTCTTGAACCCATGGACTCAAGCAATTTCTAGCCTCAGCCTCCCAAGGCTGGGATTAAAGACCCGAGCACCACTGCACCTGGCCCTTCCACATGAAGTTTTATGAGGACTTTCCACTATGAACTAGTAACAACACCCCAGACACAGACACAACCATAGAAAACAAGAGATCAGGGTCAGTTATGACAATAACGGTGATAGCCAACTCTTAGTGTATTTACCATATATCACATAACTCACCTCAGTACTTAAAGGCAAGACTAAGTCACAGAGATGTTAAGTAACTTTCCCAAGATTATACCACCCAGTTAGCAGTGGGAACTGGGAATGAATATAGCTATATATTTCTCCAAAAAAAAAGTGAATTTAATCTATCAATATTATTTTTAAAAGCTACATCATGATCATATTAAGACCTGTCCCAAGAATGCTAGACTACTCTGAAAATAAAAATAAGGAAATTTACTGATGGGTATACAGAATAACAAAGGGAAAAATATCAATGTGAAAATCCTTCTTTTAATTATGTCATTTGTATTTATTTTATATTTAATGCTAGTGTATATGATTTGAAGATATACGTACACACCTTTTCAAATGTACATTGCCACAGTGGCTGCAAAGTACCTATGTTTCTCCAGCACAGACTATTGGGTCGCCTATCACTTCCTGCTCTGGTAGCCTCAATTCTGCAGTCATATTTTTAGGGTTTTTTGGTCTGTTACTTCGTTTTGTTTCTCTGTATTCTGTATATGAGTAAAATCATCTGGTATTTGTCTCCTTCCTTCTGACTTATCTAACTAAGCATAATTCCTCCAGTTTCATCCTTATTGTCTGAAGTGACAAGATTTTGTCTTTTTATAGCTGAGTAGTATTCCATCACATATATATATATATATATATATACCACATCATTATCTATTCATCTATTAATAGAAAGCCAAATACTAAAAAGGAAGAGAAAAAAATCATTATTTTTAAACAATATAATTATTTAATATTTGAGTTTCAGTAAAATGGAGAGGTGAGGTGAAGATGGATGGCTATTACAATAGAGAAGAACTTGGGGAAGACTTGATCATATTTAATGCTGAAACCTTAGAAACTTTGGACAATGGGTTAATCTCTTAGAAATATATAGCTCTTAAAATTCATCAAGAAAAAGATCATAACACTATATTATCCAGCAATTCCACTTTTGGTTATATATCAAAAAAATTAAAATTAGGACCTGAAAGCAATATCTGAACTTCCATATTCACTGCAACACTATTCACAACAGCAAGTATAGAAACAGCCAAAGTAAACATCAACAGATGAATGAGCAACAAAAACATGATATATACATACAATAAAATATTACTCAGTCTTAAAAAGAAAAAAAAAGGAAATCCTCCCATTTGCAACAATATAGATGAACCTCAAAACATGTTAAGTAAAAATAAGTCAAGCACTAAAAGACAAATACCGCATGACTCTACTTACATGAGATAGTTAAAATAGTCATTATATATCTATATATGTGTTTTATATATATAATAATGCTTGCCAGCAGCTGAGGGAGAGGGTAAATAGGAAAATCATTATACCTTGTGTTTTAAATTTTAGTTGTGCTACATGAATCAGTTGTAGAGATCTACTGTATAACACAATGCCTCCAATTAATAATGTAGCATTATAATAATCAAAATGTGTTAGGAAACTAGATTTTAGGAAACATTTTAAGCTGTTCTTAATACACACACAATGATACTCTGAGAGGTGTTATGTGTCTCAGTTGCTTTGATGTGGTGATGGTATCACAGATAATTGCATATGTTCAAACTCATCAAATTGTACACATTAAATACATGCAAATATGTTTTTAGAATGACAAGAAAGTAGAAAAGTAGGCAAAGAACACTAACAGACAATCCACAGAAAAAGAAATATAAATACAAAAAAATATATGAAAAGAAATAAAGAATGTAAATTAAAAGATAATAATACAACATTTGTCATGTTAGGGAAAAAGAGTCCCTGTCCTGAGTCATTAAAAAAGTCATTGTCCTGAGGTGAGGCAGCAATAGGCACATTTGAACATAACTGATCAGAGTATAAATCCAAGTAGCATTTTTAGAGAACTTTCAAGATTTCAAAATGCACAGGCCTGCATGTCACTCAAGTAATGACACTGTAGAATGTTTTGCAACCACAAAAAAAAAAGGCAGCTGTGTATTATTAACATGATGCAGAACAATCAAAATCATAAAATATGTATGGAATCATATAAGAAACATGAAAATTTTAAAAACTCTCAAATCTAGGCATATTTGTAATTGATATAATACCTAGAAACTAATCTAGACATTTGTCCAATAAACTTTCAAGAGCCTGTTGAAGGCAGTAGTACAAAGAATTATAAAATGAACATTTACGTTGTTCCTCCCTAAATTTAGTGCTGCTGTAAATTAAAATATATTTCTAATATTTGTGAATCTTAGTCCAATAATTTCCACTTATAAAATCTTATCTTAGGAAGTTATCTGAAAATCTTTCCAGGTTTTATATCTAAGGATTTTTACAAGGCATAATAATTTCATGAGAGTGAAAGGTACAGCAACAACCTACATTTGAACGTAACTTAAGTCAATGGTAGTGAGCCCATAACATGCAATGCACTACAGTCATTACAATATTTAGGAAAAAGTCACAAAATCTGCATTTTATGAATAAAGTGTTTATATTATAGATTGAGTCGAAAGAAGAAAAATATGCCATATCACCGGTTACTTCATTGGTGCTTTATAGGTTTTATGGGGGACAGCTAATATTGGTGACTAGTGAATGGTAGTCTTCCTAGTCAAATGACCCTTCAGTTTACAACTTCAAGAACATTTGAAAACGCAGAAGAAAGTATAGCATGAAATTCTAGTGGTCAATGAATGTATTTAAAATGAATTCAACCATCTACTGGAATTAAATATTTTCCCCCTTAATAAGTAACCAAACTAAGCTGAATTTTCTTTTTCATGCCCTCTGTTAAATCTATAGGAGATAAAGGTTATATATTCAAGAGGGTGATTGTAAGAGGCAGATTGAATAAAACAGATATAAATAATAATAATGAGTTCCAGATACATGCAGCTGGCTCTAATGCCACCAACACGTTTAAAATAAATTCCTAATTGTCCTGAATATTTTAATATTGTATCTGAGTCTAGAAAAGCACCAACTTACTTGCACAAATTGCCAGTTTCCACAGATGTTACCTTTAACATTACAAGCCAACAATCATATGACAGAGAACATAAGCAGAAGCTTTTGCCCATGGCTCTAGAAACGTTTTCTTAATATAAAGTTTAATTACAGAGTCCTGGAGATTTATCTTTGAAAAGTGACTCCATTTAAAATAGTCCTACTATTTAAATAAACAGTGTTTCTAATAATCGCCCCCCCAAAAAAAAGTGGAAACCTGAAAATATTTGAGAACTGAAAAATAGTAGCAGATCTTTTTCAAATCAGAATAAAACAAAATGTGAAGGCACCCATTATTTTGTCTTATATGGACCTGTCTTTCCATTTCCTCCATAACTAATTACCTGCAGAATGGAAGGTAAAATGAGCATCTGTCCCCTAAATGATGTTTTTTCTAATTATATTGTTTAAGTTCCCCTTGCCTCAAACGCAATCTGCTTCAGCTCTGTGGTCTCAGCTCTGGCGGGGTGCTCAGTTCTGTACCTGGCCTAGAGGCACTCAATAAATCATAAAGCGGAATAGACGCACGTTGTGATCGCTCGCTAGCTGTTTGGACATACTCCTAACTCAATCATCATCAGTTGGCAAGGAGTGATAGGGCCCTATCCTCTGACTGAGTGTCCTAACCTTGTTCTTTGATTAGATTTTGAGTGCAGCTCTGAATCACTGGCAAAGGATGGGGCCTAGGAATTAAGGCGGTCCTCAGACCAATGACTTGTATTGAAAGAAGAGATCTTGGCTGACCTGCTATTACTCTCTTCACGATTCTGAATTTTCCACAAAATCCCAACAAAAGTGCTCTAAAATATCAAAATACCATCTATGGTTAAAACAAAACAAAACTGGTTTTGTTTTGTTTCATTAATCTGAATTAAAGGAAAAATTCAAAATAGCAAGTTATCATTGTCAGGTTATCAAATTGGCAAGGACAAAAAAGAGGATAATATTCACTATTAGGGAAGGAAAGTGGAATCCTCCCTCATCTACACTAAAGCTGGCAGTGTTAGTGAAGAGAAAATATCTGGACAGAAATTTGGAAATAGGAACTAAAAATTTAAAAGAACATGTCTTTTAATCGGCAGCTTTTGTTCATTGAAACCTATTTTGAGGAAATCATCACTAAGAAGTTGGTGAAAGGCCAGGCACAGTGGTGCGTGCCTGTAAGAGGTAGACTAGGAAGCTGTGGCAGGGACCAGGGATCGTGGTTTGAGTCCTGCTTGGGGCAACGTAGCAAGACCTAGTTCCAAAAAAATAGCTGGGCATGGTGGCACACGCCTGTAATCCCAGCTACCTGGGAACTGAGACTGTGAATTGCTTGAGTCTGTAGTATTCTGGGCAGCGGGAGCCTGCGGTTCCACGGGCAAAAATAGCAAGACCTAGTCTCAAAAAAAGTTAAAAAATTAAAAGATAAAAAATAAAGAACCTTAAAAATAAGGCTAAAATAAAAGGAAAATTTTAATGAGCTAAACCCATATAGTTAATTTCAAACGTTCCATGCTTAAAAGCAATGAAAGTACATGCAGAAATTCAATATAATTGACACCAAAAACTTAAAACTTGATATTTTTAAAATCTTGAAATTAAATAATAAGTAAAAGGTTGGGAAATGATAGCCAAATTTTTGGCAAAAGGGTTAATAACTGTAGGTGTGTAGAGTGCCTTCACAAATCAATAACAAAAAAGTATTATATCAGCATCATCCCAATTAAAAAAAATCTGTGGAAAAAAAAAAAAAGCAGACTACTGACAGTCCATATAGTATACACTGGAAGGTTCCCTTTTTTCCTAGACAAAGGCCAGAGGGAGGTACAATGGGATCTCAGTCCTAAGGAGTCTTCATCCTGGATATAGCAACAACTGTATGCAGTAGACAGAACAAGTGTGAGTTTCATTGAAAAGAAATATAAATTATCAGTAAACATCTGAGAAAATGTTTAATCTCATTAGTTGTCAAATTGGAAATTTTAACACAAAATGCTATTCTTGTCTTTCACATTGCCCCCAAATATAATATTAATAATAATTCTCATTTACTCGTGAGATGATATGAGACAAGCATTCTCCAAACACTATTGAGAGAAAAGACAAATGTTTAATCTTTCCAGAAGTCAATATCAAAATTAAGAAACCTCTTTTTGTCTTTTCTTTTTATACTTCCATAAACCTACAAGGAGATACAAAGACTTATGTATCAGCGTGATTTCTAACTACGAAAAAACTTAGAAATCTAAATATAAAAATAAGAGGGCAGATTTGATCTGGCCCTTCAAAGGTATTTGAAGAATACTTCAAGGACTGGTAAAGTGCTAACAATATAGCAATACATGGACAAAACAAACAGCACAAAGGATGTAAAAAGGGGGAATCATAACTTGTATACTCATAACCTCATTCATACACACACATATATTAATAAAGGAAATACATATTCTTAGGGTCTGAGAATACTGGGTAATTTTTCTTCTATATGCCTTTCTCTAATCTACAGTTTTTCCTCATGAGCACAAATTATCTTCATAATGGAAAAAAAAAAAAAAGCAAAAATAAAACACCTCCTTAAAAAAAAGGTGCTCTGAAAAGGAAACATGCAAAAGGAAACCATCACAAAACAGAATCAGGCACGGTGGCACGTGCTTGTAAGTGCCAGCCTAGGAGTGCGGCTGGGACTGGGGATCACGATTCAAGTCCTGCCCAAGGCATACCCTGGGCGCGGTGGCATGCGCCTGTAATCCCAGCTACTTGGGAAGCTGAAGCTGAGGATTGCTTGAGTCTATGGTTCCCCGGGCAATGTGAGCCTATGTTTCCAGGGGCAAAAAATAGCGAGGCCTAGTCTCAAAATAAAAAAATATATACATAAAACAGTTAGAATTGGGTGGGGGCATCGCATTGAAAGCAGGGAAGCCAGTCCTTTGAAAAGGCTTCAAAATAATGACTTTCGAAACAATCCAGCAAATAATCCATACATTAAAAATCTCAGAATCATAAAGGTAGTTTCAGTTTCTTCCACATTCCAGTGATACTTGGTGCTATAAGGACACAACAAAATCTAGTTAATCCTGGAAGCTCTGAATAGCATGTTGGGTTTTGTTCACCTGGCCAAGCATGGGTATGCTGCAGTGAAAGCTGGCAACCTGTAATTAAATGTGTTCAGGGTATGCACCACATAGATAGTCCATTGTTTCAAAGGAGTAGGAAGACCAAAAAAAGCATATGCATCTTTTAAATGAGGAAGAGAAGAGAAACACTGCCACAGTTACAACTGCTTTCCCACTTCAGGATATTGGCAGTGATGATTTAATTGTGTTCCAGGATTTGTGGGCAAATTCAAAAAGCAAAGGTGTGGTTCTGTGCAGCTGAATTTTATACAAACCATAGCTGATAGGTTGTTTGCTAAAATTTAATATAAACACAATATAAAAAGACAGAACAGTAACCCTTTATTCATCTCTCCCCTACAAGCTCTGGAAGAATATATGCTCTTATTTAGACTCTGAAAAGTCAAAAAAAATAATTAATTTTTTGAAAGCATAATCTAGAAATCTGAGATCTAGAAAAGTATGGGGGGGGGGAGCCAGGCAGGCATGAGAAAGAATGGGTTAATTGCAAATTTCACTTTGGAATCAACCAACCAAAAAGTAAATCTATATGAAGTTCCTGTTTCACAAACTGCTGATTACCACAACCAAATATCCCTTTGCTTTTGTTCACATTTACAAAGTTCATTTCCATTTTTTTTAGACCTCTTTTTCACCTTGACAAACTTTTGGCAGCCTCAGTGATTCCGGGAGGTCACTTTCTCCACCAAGTTCACATTGCGTACTTTTTGTTCCCTTCTGTGGATGCTCCTTGGATATGTTGATAAGCAAATAATTTCACATTTGTGACAAAGCCTCCATTAAAGACGCCTGCAGGAAATCCAATGATGCAATCTTGCCCAGCTTAACTAACTGACTCTGCTCGCATCTGGCTGATCTGTGTACCAGCTTGTAGGAGCAGGTAGATGAATCACATGCTTGGCCCTCCGGGAGAAGAGCTACTCCACTATGGAAAAAATAATTTGTTGCTAAAGAAATAATGAAAACTAAAATTTCCCTATAACTACTACTTGCTGGTACAGAAGTCATTCAGGACTCTCCCTAACCTTCCGAAAGATTAACTGCAACTGGACACAACCCAGTCTAAAGACCCGCAGGTGAGGTCTGAGTCTGAGATGGTATGGAAAGCAAGCCACCCAAAAGAGGATTATCACTAGGACGCTGTGCTGACACATGCAGATTGTGGGAGAAACGGAGTGGAAGAAAGGGTTTTTTTCCTTCTTTGTCATGCTTCTTTGTCAAGTTTTACAAAGGTTGGAAACTCCAACATCTATTTGTGTTATTTTGAAAAATAGTTGCATTTGATAATTGGGAAAATTCAAAAGGATAGAGTTGTTGAGACACAAACACGAAGTAGCATGCAGGTGAGTGTCGCACTGCAGACACACAGCTAGGACTCATGGTGGGATGCCAGGACTGGAAGGAGGAAGGCAGGGAGGCAAGGACTTCAACAAGGGCTCCAATAGATCCTACCTGGAACATGCCAGCAGGCAGGCTTTTCCATTTTATTTAGGACACATGTTATTTTTAAATGTCTCCATGACAAAACGACTATTTTAAAAAGTAACCTTTAGATTTTTTTTCCCTAGTTACAAAAGCAATACAAGATCACTTCAGCAAGCTAAAAAAAGGAGAGGCACAAATAAGAGATAAAAGTACCTTTAATTTCTCCATACAGAGAGCCAATTAATGTTATTGTGGTAGTCAATAAATCTTGATTTTCCTCATGCTTATACTCTAGTACAGTGCATCATGAACACTTTCTCCTGCCATTAAATTTTTTCATAATTCTATTTGTAATATTTGCATAGCATCCCACCATCTCATTGAACTGTGATCCTCCAAGCCATCCTATGTATGGTATCAAATGTTACTAATATTTCACTTCAAAAACAATTTTGAACAATTTCTTTAAGATAATCACCAAAACTTGGGATATCCCTTTTGGAACATTCCTGTTCTATCATCTTGCATTTATTGGATTATTAATAAAGATAAATATTTTGTCATAGTTATTAACCACTTGCATAACTTTTGTGAATGGCTATTCTTGTTCTTTAACCATATTTCTATGTCTTTTATAAAGGTATTTGTCCTTTAAAGATGTTTTCAAAACTATGTAAGATGTGCATATTTTTAGTGGATGCCAGCACTCTAAAGTGGCTAAAAAATTGTGGACTGCAAAGGAAGCACAACTTTGTAACCCATAGCAGTCCTTCAACATGGGAAACTTCCAGAAACTAGTGACCATTCTGTCCTAGTACCAGTACTGACTTCAGAGAAAACTGACTTCTAAGAAGGGAGAAAAAGAAAAGGAAGAAGGAAGAAGTAGGAGAGAAGGGGGGGGAGGTGCAGGAAGAGGGAAGAGAGAGCAAGGGAAGGAAAGGAGGGGGAAGAGGGCTGAGGAGGGGAAGATGGGAAGAGGAGGAGGAGGGAAAGTGAGGAGAGGCAAGGGGAGGGAAGGGGGGAAGAAGAGGGAGAGTTAAGAGGAAAAACTGAAAAGAAGTCTTTCCATTTTCATAAAGTTTTCAGCTTACTAAATTTTCCTCATTGTTCCACTCATGGTGATTTTGTGTCACACTTACTCCATGAGCCTGCCTGGAGTAAACTTCCTGGCTGATTGAGTGAGAGGTTTTCAGAGTACTTTTTATTCGGAATTTCTTGTACTCTTCAGTCTAATAAGGAAAGGCGTAATGTTTCCCTGGAATTTTCTCTGCCAACCGTTGAGTCTACAATCTGTCTACCTTCTGAATTCCTCCCACTCGACAGAAGTCTGCAGCTGTCATCTCAGACAGACCCCTTATATTTTGGTAAAGAGGTGACAGGATCATAGGAGGGGAAGCAGGCCCCACAGGGAGTCCTAGTCTTCTATCTTTTTTTTTTCTTTTGAGACTAGGTCTACCATGTTGCCCAGGGTAGTCCGATCCCACAGACTCAAGGTATCCCCATCCTCAGTCTCCCATGCAGCTGGAGTTACAGGCACCTGCCACAGCACCCGGCTGCTTTTTCAAGATCAGGTCTTTTTCGAGACCAAGTCTGGCTATGTTGCCCGGGGTACTCTTAAACCTGCAAACTCAAGAGATCCCTGGCCTCTTGCCTCCCAGTGCTTGGCTTACAGGCACATGCCCGATCTAGTCATCTATCTTGCTAACATTCATCACTCTTTCTCTAAGTTATCAGCAGCCCAGAGCGCTGAGAGAGAAAATGGGATTCACAGAGTGTTGGAACAGGTGGTTAACCTCAGAGATCATTTACTTCAACTTCATATTATAGATGAAAAGCAAATAGAGAAGGATCCAATTTATCTTATTGGCAATACAGAAGAGAGGCAAAAGCTACCTTTGTCCCTTGCTCCCTTGAAAAGCTAGAACCAAGAAGTACAAAAAGCAATTTTTACACTTGATATTAGCCAAAAGGCCAAGAAGCTATGCAAAAAGCAATTTTTTATGGGGCTCACTGAACTGAAAACTAAAAATAATGGTTTGGGGTACACGTGGGAAGGAAAAGTCCATTTGAACAATACTAGAAGGGTTATCAGAATCTTAAACAGGTGTTTCATATACTCTGGTTCCTATTTTAAAAAGTAAACAGGGCTTGAATTTCCAATCTTTTTTTCAAATTAATCAAATCTTCAGGCTTTCAACCCATAAACTCAACATGCGACACAGAAGAACATAACCCCACTTTCTCCTCAAACCAAACTTTTTAGCTCTAATTCCACGCTTGGCTGTGCACATGTCCTCTGTGATCTCTGAGGCACATCCTTACTCTAGGATTCTGGACTCCAAGTTAAAATCAGAATCAGTTCCTGAGGAGGCCAAATAGCCACATGTCACCCCCTCCCCCACCCTCAAATGCAGCTCTGGAGACCATGTCCCGCTATTCTTGTTCTACTGAGAAAATGCTGGCAACTCAACAGTATATAAAGCAGCTTCTTACACCCCCACACACACACCTCCTTTCTCTCCTTTCTCCAGTCTCCTTCCTTCCATTCCAGGCTCTCCCAGTTTTTCAGAAATTCTGATCTAAATTCAGGAACCTTAATAAACAAGGGACCCAGCTCTGTGAGTCAGAGAGCCAGTGCATTCAGTATGGGGATAAAAGGCGAGCACTAAAAGAAAGAGGCAACAAGGGAATCTTGCTTTCCTTTTTCTGCTCTGGAGGGTGTCTGCATTCACACTTGTAAAGGAAGCATTTCCTTGCAGTGAATGTGAAGTCATATCACTTTAAAAGTGCTCCCCACAAAGTTCACTGCCTTGTTCATTACAAAGTAAAATAAGGCACTTCATCCACCACAGGCATCAATTGCTTGCCACTGAATGCCCATTCAGATGCAGGAATAATCTCCATAACCCTAACTTATTGTCAAAATGTACACTGAAATCCTCTGAAGTGTACCAGCTTTTCTAGTACTTTCCATAAAACTCCAAAACTCTATATACTTGGTTGTTATTATTTATGGCAGTTCAAGATGTGTTAGTTTGAGAAATAACATTCCTTTTATTCTGCTGCTCACCCAAACACACACAAGTTAAAGCACTCCTTAACCCTCTTCTCAATATAAATGGGGGTGGGAGTCTGGGGTAGATCTACAAAGAGGTACTTACTTGCTCTGTCCCACTTAACCCATTAATATCCAGCCCTTTTTATCATTTGCAGGTAAAAGATTTACCTGCAAAATGTAATTCCCCGGTGATCTATGAATGAATGAACAGACAGACAGGATAAGATGAAGCAAAAAATTTTAAAAAAGACATTCTGAATGTAAGAGCTGAGGCTTCTCTAAAGGATGGAAATAACATGGGGTAGGCGAAAGGTAGGGCAACTCTGGATTCTGAAGAACAGTGAAGCTGTCTGAGGAACCCCCAGGTGTGTGTTGTTGGTTACAAGGCAACCCACCAGTTCTCCTAGGCCAGAGCAAAAATTCCTATTCAGCCTGTTGCTGCTCGCTAAGGAATTTTTCCTGGATGAGTTTGCCAAACCAATTGCTATCCTATTTCAGCTTAGCCCTCATTTTTATAATTGAGCAGGAATTTTGAATACCTTTTGAAAAGGAAGAGTGTCAGCGCCCCAATGAATGCCAGAGATCATGAATTGAGGTGAGGACTCTAATTAATTTAGGATAAGGCTTTTCTTATACTTAGAATAACTTGAGAGTAAACATTTTCTAAGCTGACACTTAGTTCACTTAAATTAGAAGGGGTGACATCATCTGCTGCTCGTATCTTAATTCTTGGCTAAGGTCACAGGGATGGGAGAATGCAGCAAAGTTCATTGACAGAAATGACACCTGAAATCAGATTCACTTTTATTTATATGCATAGAAACTACTTCTGTTTCAGTTTCCACCAAGTAATATGGGAGGAGGAATCAAAGCAGGAGAGTGGAATCAAAAGAAGGATCAAAGAAGAAAGGAAGGAAGGAGAGGGGGAGGGAGGGAAGGAGTGGAGAAAATGCTGGTTTAGACTAGTAAAGAAGAAAAAAGAGGAAAAAGCTAGTCAAATTGTTCATTTTTTAACCAGAAAAGATGTCTAGTTATATCAAAGTCACAAAGAAGAGCCAAAGCATTTACTTGAGTTACCAGGGACTTTTTAAAACATAGTTGTAGTAACATGATATTAAAGTAATAACCTTGTTTTAATTATTTATAGACTTCAAACAAATACTTCTTGATGTTATTACTGGCTAATGTTTTCATATATGTTTGACTTACCAGGCTCCTTGTCTAAATTCTCCTTTTGATTTTGCAGAGTCTAGTGGGAGTTGTTAGATACAGCTCTTCATTTACTATTCCAGCACTTAGTTTTAATCCTCCTTATATCAGATGGCACTGGGCCCATTTGTATGGCCTTGTCTCTGGAGTCAGTTTAAAACAAACCTAACTACAGGCCAACAGAAGGTCTAGAACCATCTTAGGAGAGCAATACTTAAAATTACCATCAGCCCTAGAAATGACACTGTAACCATCATCACATTAAATCATTTCCCCAGAGACCAACATCAGGGTGAAATGCATTATCTTTGTGCTACAACATAGCATCTAAATTCAGTGAAATCACGGTACCTGGAAAAATTACCATTAATGTGAAATTAAAGACGAATATGGTTGAGCTTTCAATGCTAACCTAGCTCCCTAAGATCTGAGCTTGACCCTTAGCTATGGGTCTGGCAGAGTGACCTCACTACACATCAGTCCTTAGCAACTCTGAAAACGTATGACCTGGCAAAAAAGATCCCATTCTTCCAGAAGGGGCAGCTCAGCAAAACAAGGAAAACAAAGGACTTTGGGAGAATTCTTAACCCACGTTAAAATCACATCATTGTTGCTCATCCAGTAGTATAATGAACTCAATATAAAGTCCACAGGTTTCCTGTCACACAAGATGCACACCAGAAAGGTTGCATAAAAATAGAATTTATGTCAGTAATGTTAAGCACTCATTAAAGCATTATTTCTCTAGCTAACCCAACCATTCAACATACCTGGACACTGTTTAAAGGTAGATACTCTAGCCCCTCTCCTAAAAATAATTCCACAGCTTCTGGCTTGGAGCCCAGGGATTTGTAGCTCTATTAAGTGACTTGTTGAGATTTTTGTAATGAGATGAGTTTGATATGTAGTGATTTTTAAAAACACTAGATAGTTCCAGCTATCTAATTGTGCTAGATAGCACAACTACCTATGAATTGAAATTATTTTCAACTTATTGTAATCAATCTAAATTTTCTTGCTGTTCTCTAGTGCTTTCTTTTTTTTCAGGTAGATTAACATTGCCTGCATATTAGCTGACTTAACAGAAGTCAGAAGATGCAAAACTAATCAAAGCACACTGCAGGTCTCCCTTCCAAACACAGTGGACAAGCCTGTGTCTTCTGATGTATACAACTTTGCAGACCTTCAACAAAGACTTTCTATTATACAGGAGGCTAATGTTAAAGAGCTGGGAGAGTGGTAGACTAAATGAAATGTTTCTGGGGGGTGGAAGTACAGATAGTGTTTGCAAACACTATCTGTACTTCCTTCTTCAGTTCTAATTCTGAAGGGTCTTTTGGAATCTATGCATTCTCATCTCTAAATTAAGGAGCATGCAGAATTTTAATTCACTGTAAGACAGAGACTACCATTATCATTAAACTGGTGATATTCAGAGACAGAGATAAGAATGAATGATATTAGCAGATTCTTATTTTACAAATTCTTGACTGCTAGGAACATAGGAATATTTTTACCTGTTTCGAATCTACAAAATGCCTGGACTTCCAGGAGAGCCTGGTTATGTTAGTTTACTTGATGGGACCATGATTCCCTGATTCCTCCACACCGGGTCCTAGGCTATGCTAAGAACTCTCCTACTTCAAGGCCTTTGCACTTAACTTATTTGCCATCTGCCTATAACACTCTTTTCCCAGGTATCTTCATGCTTGAGCACAACTTCCTTCCCATCCCTGCTCAGAGGTCATCATCTCACCACCCAATAGTGAATCTCACCCAATTCACTGCTGGGAATAATAGTTCCCATTATTCTTGATCCTTTTAGTCTGCTTTGCTTTTCTTCATAGCAGTTAACACCATGTAATTTATTATGTATTAACTGCTTGGTTGAGTTTCTATTTTTATCTGAATAGCATGTAAGCAGCAACAGAGCAGGGACTTTGATTTATTTGCTAGTGAATGTCTGTGTCAGGATCAATGCCCAAGACACATGAAAAGGCATACATGAAAGGGCATTTGCAGTTGTTTGAGGAAAATATGATGAATTCTTAATATTTTTGATTTAAAAAGACATATAACCAAATGTAAATAAATGCATGCATTTATAAAATCAAAGAATAGAAAATTTGATTAAGATTTTTCACCCTATTACTTGAAAGGTTATCTACATATGCTACATATGTTTGGGCAGAATTCATTAGTATAAAACATATAGAATGACTAAAATTAATTGTCCTAGGCAAAAGTGGGGTGTGTAGGCAGGAGAATTGATACACTATGGCATGATAAACACAGTATTGTTTTCTTTGTAACTGTTTAAGGCACTACTTACCAGTTTGCCTTAATTAAAAATAAGTTTGTCCTTCTATCATTTTTCACAGACGTGTAAGCTCTTTAAGGAAATGGCCCATCTTATACATGTTTTTATTCTTCTATAATGTCTCTCAGAAAAGTGTTGCCAACAGTAAAAAATTAAAAAATACATTTATGAAGTGAAAAATACCTGTGGGTATCAAAAAATATATATTTTATCTAGATATATATTTAGATATGTCTAAATACATATATATTTAAATATAATATATTTAGATATATAATATATTTAGATGTATATAATGTATTTAGATGTATTTAGATATATTTAGATTATAGATGTATTTAGATATATTTAGATTATAGATTAGATTATATATTTAGATTATATTTAGATTTAGATGTATTTAGATATATTAATATATCTATAAAATATAATATATAAAATATATCTTATACTCTGACTATATTTTATATATTTTGCAGTATAGTAAACATTTTAAAATTTATCACTGCCTTGTTAGAATGTACATGCTTGTTGGTCATAAATCTTTTCTTTAAGAGACTAGGTCTCACTGTGTTGCCCAGGGTTGTCTCAAACCCGCAGATTCAAGTGATCCCAACCTCAGCCTCCCAGGTAACTGAGATTACAGGTGCATGCCACCACACCTGGCTGGTCATAAATCTTTATGAAATTAAAGAATAAATTTTCAACTTATGAAATCTCAAAATTTAAGATGTACAAACTGTCCTAAAAATAATTTAATTAGCAGCAGCATCAACAGTCCAGAACATAAAGAGCAGAACATTTCAATCTGAAAAGTTCACAACTGAAAAAAAACAGATGATCCTACTTTAGTTCAGACTTGCTAACTGGAATTATCTTCCTATTGTTATTCAAAGGATCACCTACACTTTGATGGGCTTATGGAAATGTATTTTGAATATACTCTTTAGAGGTTTACTTCCAGAAAATACAGAGAAACCTGCTAGTATAAATGCACTTTGAGACTGACAAAGCTTCTGGTTCCTCCCTTGCTCTAGCAGGAATCCTCAGCAACTGGCTCACAAGTTGCTTTTCTTGCAGAAGCCCGTCTACCCCTACCCCACCTAACGGCAATTGCTTTAACTTAGGGCTCATAAAACCTAGATGCACCCCAACCATTCCTTCATTAAAATATTAAGAAAATTAAGCTACAACTTGCAAAAATAGTCCAAAAAAATCATATAATTTCAAGCATTTCTCAGCTGGCCAGGAGGGCCTCGATAAGTATTGTTAGTTTTACTTTTCCCAGGATACAAAATTAAGTTTTAGATACCATGACTAGATAAAAGCTGCTTTCATTAAACATAAGTATACCTAATCCCACATAGTTATTATCCAAAAAAGGAGGTAGTAGTGAAACCAAATTGTTAGTGCTCTGAACTTATTTTCATCAGTCCATGTTGGTGCTAAATATAAAGGTTACAATCAAAATCAACCCTTTTGCATTATGAATTCATTTAAGTCATAGTCTATTACAAAACAAGGCAGCACAGGCACATGTTAATTGATTTAATCAAGGAATTAGAGTAAACCTTGGCCTATATTCACTAGATTAGCAATTATTTTTGACACAGAGATCAAAACAAACCCAAAATCCTGCTGTCACCTCGGTTTGGGGCTACTGAAGTTTTGAAACGCTAGCAGTGTTTTCTTGAAGGCTACAGAGAATCTGGGGTGGAGGTACACTCAGGCGATAATACGCATTCTCATCCCCACCCTTACGCCTACCCTCTTCCCATGTTTACAACACTAGTTCTTCCCCTCCGGTGTGTAACGCATTTAAACTCTTCGTTGGTGGGTAAAGTGGTGCTAATAGCAGACTCTTTTTTAAGGATGACAGATGTGTTGTGATGCGCCTACCCCAAGAGCCCCTTTAACTTGGAGGATGGTCCTTCCCCTCCACCCCTTCTGGGCCTTCCTGCTGCCCCTTCAGGGTCAGGCAACTTGGGATGGTACCGGGGCCGCTTCACCCAGAGAGGCGCCGGCGGCCCTCGCCTAGGCGGAGACACCCTCCGGAAGGTCTATTTAGGGTGGCCACAACAACGGGTAAACAATTACCAGGAAAAGCAAAAAGGTGGCCTCTACACTTCCAATACGAGGCAGCCAGTTTCCAGCCCCGGACGCGCCCCGGAGGAGGGGGAAGGGAGTGTCGCCACCGAATCCCAAGAAAGACCGCGGGACCCACCTCCGGCTCCCTCTGGCTCCCGCCCTCGGCCCCACCTCCCCCGGCGAGCACAAAGCCGCCCCGAAGGCGGAGGCCAGGCCTGCTGGGCGGCCGCCTGGACGACACTGGGCCGGGGCCCGGCGCCCCGCGCGCCGCTCAGGCCGCGCAGGCCGCCGCTACCCGGCGAGTGCAGTTCCCGTCCGGGGCGGGAAGGACGCGCTTCTCTGCGCCCCTGCGGCCGCAAAACCGGGGCTCATCGCCCTAGTCCCCCCATCCCCCGCCTTTCCACCCGCGAGTCCCCCGAGAAGGCCCGGCGCGACCACGCAGTCCCGCTAGCCACGCCCGAGGTGGCGGCCTCCCGCGTGGAGCGGCGGCGCTGGGCCGGCCGCCCAGGTGCCTTCGGCCTCGCGGGGACGTGCAGAAGCCGTCCGGGCGCGCGTGGATCGATAACTCGCGGCTTCCCCTTTTCGGCCCTACTGAGGTCGCAAATCGGGGCTTCAAATCAGTTCCCGTCATTCCCGAACGGCCCTGTCCCCTAGCACCTGCGTGAGGTGGCCGAACAATGGGGGGGGCAGGTGGAGGAGACTGGGAGCAGAGGATGCGGGGAGACAGGGGGTGGCACCGGCATCCGCGAGACCCTGGCGGCCGCGGGGCCTCGCCTCCCGTCGGGGGCGCACACGCGGGCGCTCGCCCACGCACACTGGCCGGCCCGGGTGCGCGAAGATGGCCGTTTCGGCTTCAGTATAAAGGCTCTTTGTTGCGCTCACACAAAAGCAGCCAAGACCCGCTTTTCCAGCAGGCGGTTCGGACAGATCGAAGGGACTCAACTGAGTTTCCAAATGGCCCCAGTCGTCTGAAGCGACGGGAGCAACTAAAAGCCAGAGGGAAGAACAGGCCTCCCCACCCTCAGTTCCAAAACCTCTGTCAATCCCCGCGTATTCGTCCAGGGAGACGGGAGCTGAGCTCCTTCCGTCAGGGAGAAAGAAAGAAAAGCGACTTTCACCATCAAGGCCCACAGGGGGGATTAAACATTCACATTCTGGTAGGGTTTCTTCCCTTCACTAGGGTTGAAACATTATCTGGAAAAGTTTGGATACACCAAAATGAAAAACGGGGGGGGAAAAGAAAGAAAAAAAAATATCAACAATAGCAACTTTAAAAAAAAAAAAAAAACATAACAAACCAGTTGCCATCAGCCCAAAGTGGTAGTAGCAGCAGCCGGCGCGTGTGATCCACTTACTTGTCCGACTCTTGTGACATGTTTGATCCAATGAACTCGCTCCCCTTTTCCTGGAGCCTCAGCCTCTGGTGAAACTGGACTTTCAAGTCTGTGCAGGTGAAGGTGTGTGAGAGCGCCCGAGATGGCAGAACAAGAGCTACAGGTAATTCTGCTTTTCCGTCCCCCCTCACCACTCTCGCTCGCTCGCCCGCTCGCGCCCTCACCTAGCCGGAAAGGTGGGATAAGGGGGGGCCCCTCACATGGGGCCCGAGCTCGGAGGCGGCCGGGCGGCGCGGAGTCCTCCCGATTGCTGGCAATGGGCAGCCACAGAGCAGAAAGTGGCGGACTTGGGCGGCCACAGGTAACTTTCTCGCAAGGAGCTGAATTCTTTCACTAAAGGGTACAAGCCCGAGGGACGAGCTGCACGGTGATTGGCTGTGGGGCTCCCTCAGGTGAGCTGCCATTGGCAGAGGCGCGCTCAGGTAAGGCCCTTCTCCAAGTGCAGGTAACTCACTCCGAAGTTTACCTGAGTGGAGCGGCGGCACGCTTGCACCTCTGCGGCGGCCCGTGGGAGCTGAGGGTCAGTGCTTTGGCGCGACTTCACGCTACGTTTTCCTTCTTCCCGGAGCCAGGCCGGGGAGTGGGGGTGGGGTGACCTGGAGGGAGAAAAGGAACCAGGAAAAAAAGGCAACACCTGCAACCACTAGGGATTGTGGGTCGAACGGAAGGACGAACGAGGGCTGAACTCAGGTATCCCAAGCCAACCGGAATCAAAGGCTCAGTGCAACCATGAGGCTTTGAATGCCCACATTCAGAGGACTGTTTGACAGTGTCAGAAATGTATGGGAATAAGTTTACTCTGTGCGCCAACGGGTGGGGGGTGGGGGTGGGGGGCACATGAAGATTGCCGGGTCTATTGCGTAATTGCATTTTTAACATTCTTACCCACGACAAATACTTTTCATGCCCCGATGTGTAAAAGATACCAGGTAGATTACAGATTTTCAAATAGATGAGCATCCTTTGATAAGTTGGGGAAATGGGAGCTGGAGGGAGGGGGGCTATGGGTTGGCATGGTTTCGATGTCCTGAGCAGACTTGAATAGACACTAAGATGGCCCATATGCATCTCTTCATCTCAGCACTGCAGCCTGGGATTCCAGAGCAAACAAGCACTGAATCTGTTTCATAAACCTGTTGTCATTCGACGTTTCTAGGCTGGCATCAACATTTACATTGCAATTCAATAGAAGCAGTAAATACAAAGGTGCTTTATCCTTCCAGCTTAATATGGTTGCTACGGAAACAATTCAGGATGAAACTGACTTGTGTGGTTCCTTTTCTCTTGGTTGCAAACAACATGAATTAGCAAAGGTGTAATTTATAACCACTACTACTAAAGAGTCTGTGGAAGTTCTGACAGGACTCTAGCCCATACAAACGAATTGTAGCATAAAGAAGGAGGGCATTGAAAAGCGCGCCCCATTTTATTTTATTTCAAGTTGTATCAAGTTGCTGGAGTTGATACAATTTCTGCTTTATTTTTTATAGATCAGATATTTCCTGGAAATTACATTATGCGACAAGGCGTAGCTGCTCCATGCTTTCACAATCAGCAAATGGATTTCAAAATTTCATCTTTAGTGTATAAAGACAAAATAAGCATACTCACTTTTTAAAGATAGTATTTTAAGATAATACAGGACTCACCTCTCCCCTACCATCTTCACCTTTCTAGAAGTAATTACAGTCCACCTATACTACTATCTCTCTATCCTTCTCTCTAAGCAATTCACCCTGTTCTTTTAATTTATCAATGTAGATACTGTGCTTTGACCACCTGCTGCCTTAGATAGGGTTTAGCTCTTTTCATGGCACCCCATTTTCCCTTCCATCTCCTTCTAACTTTTTTCAGGGGTGATTAGTGACATAGTGCTTAGTGATTAGTGACTGCAAATACCAGTCATAGAGACAATTAGTGTGGTTGTTTCCTTCTAAAATCCATTTACTTCGGTTATTGTGCAACTGACCTGATATTTTTTCTATAACATAGCTATCAAATGACTGTCAAATTTATTTTCTAAATGATCAATCAATTCCACACCACCCGCACCCTCAGAAAAATTCCCGCAAAAACTTGCCTGTCCTGTTTAAAGGAGATGACTTCCTCTATAGCTAATGCTCATCTCCAGGGTAGGAACCACATTTATTTGTCCTGCGCCTTCTTTCCTGACTATTGCTACTTTACTGCCTAGATTGGTGAAGGAGAAAGATGTCATTAACCCTTTAAAATTGTCGACCACGAAATTATGTCCACTACCCAATTGTTTTCCAAGGTAAGTGTTCCAGTAACATCCCAAAAATGGTATAAAAATAAAAACTAAAATATCTGTATGCAATCTGGACTTTTGATGGAGAGTTTGAACAAGTGTAGAATTACTAAGGTTGAAACTTTTCATCCATAAGCTCATAAAAATTGCTCTTTTAAGTTTGGTGACATCCAGTACTGCTGTTGAGAATTCCAATGCCATCCTGATTCCCGTTCCTATAATTAGGACAGAATTTCCCTTTTCTTTTTTCCTGAAAACTTTTACAATGTCTTTTACCTCTAATGTTCTGAACTTTCATAATTATGTGCCTTGGTTCTCTGCTGCTCTGAAATTGCATCATATGGAATGTTTTCACTAGATGTCTACAAACTTTTGACTCTTCATTCAACGTGAAGAGTGAGGTAATAAGACCCCACCAGAAACTCTCAGTAAAAGAGTGGGAGTGAGAGTGCTTGTTCATCAGTGATTTGCTCTATGGTGATCGGGTGAAAGCTCATCTTTCCATAGAAGCTCCCAAAGGTCAGAAGCTAGAGGTATTTTCTTTTGGGTTGTTCAGTTTCTCAAGAGAAATATCTGCCATCTCTTGCCTGAGGGGACATTCACCTGGCTTTTGATATTTTGGAAGTAGTTCAGGGAAAGACGTCCAAGTGAGTCACTGCTTAGTATGCAGTCTTTCTTGTTCTTTGCTTTCTTGTAGGTGCCTTCTTTCAGCCTCTTTTTTCTATCTTGTCTACAAAACTCTCTCCTGATTCTTCTACTGGTGGTGTGATGGCCTGCCTGCAGAGTGGGGCAGGCAACCCAAGGACCAAACCACCTCAAAAACCTGCATTCATTCAATCCTCTGCCTGACTCTCCTTCACCACTGGAGTCCTGGGGCCTCTCCTCCACATCAACCTCTGACAATTTCTGGTATCTCCAAGAATCAGACTACTGTGGGACTTTGTAAGGTAACTGTGTCCCCATACTGACCCTTAAAATGACATCAGATTACCACTTCTGCTGTTCTGTTAAAGTTTCCACTTTTCCATCCAATATTACAGATTTGTGTGAAATGTATCTTTTACACATCTTTATCTCTGTATATCCAACAGGATCTTTTACTCTTCTTTTCAGGAAACAGTAAAGATAAATAAGAGTATCTTGATCTGTCACCATTAATTTGAAGTCATTCCCAAAATTATCCAAAAGTTGATTTTGTTTTTTGTTTCTTTTTTTTACCAATTGCACCACATTATTTTGTGCAACAAAGCGAGCACTTTTACTCACATCTTTCCTTTTTCTGATCTATAGTGGCCAAGATTTCTTTTTTCCTCTCTAGAATCTAAAACGCAGCTTTGAGTAAATGGTTTAGTATCTCCTAATTAGCCAACTACTGCTACTTTGTCTGTTTTGATTAGTTAGGGAGAAGGTTCTCATGGACATTTTATATTGTCAACCATGAAATAACCTCCGTGAATAAATATAAACATTTCTGCCACACCCATCATGAGTATGCATTATTGTCTCTCCAAATATCTTTATCTGTAAACATTCAAGAAAAGCAGTGGCTGCCAAAGTGAGGACCCTAGATGAATCATCAACATCAGATCCCCTAAGAATTGTGTATTCACCAACTTACTCCAAACCTACTGCACCAATAACTTAAGGAGGTAAACATAGGGCTTGTTTCTAACAAGCCCTATAAGTGCTTCTGATGTATGTATACCAGACAGTATCCCAAAATACCACATCCTTGCCCATGGAAGACCATCATCCTAAACTAGGCTAGACACAGAGCTTTCTAACAAGTTTCAACAACCCTGGGGTAAGTAGAGGACTTTACCTGTCTGGATTTCTCCATCCCCTAACTAGTAATTGTTTACATAATGGTTGACCACTGTCCTTAACTGGAGCAGTGATCAAACCATAAAAATAAGCCTGAAATCTGCCACAGTGTTCATTCTAGATTTCAGACTTACAGTGGTTTAGAATTTGGTGGTCATTTTATGTGACAGCAATAAAGCTAATGTTCACATGAAAGTTAGTGGCACAGTTTTTTGGCTAAATTATTTTATTCATATGATTTAAGTTTTAATTAAATTCCAGGGGAAAAAAACACTTGTTTATTTCTACTTTCATTTTAGCCCTTAATATGTTTACCTTTAATTTCTAGTTTGATGGCTTTTCCCATTTTCCTAAAGCAAAATATTTAATATTTGATACCAAATTGTTATTTTACTATGGTGAATCTTTAACAGTGAAACTTGGGAAAGATACCTCTTCTGTGGCATCTGGATAAATATATCAGGTGCTGAAGGGCTGCAGATCAAGTCAAACAAGTCTACTCACTTATTCACCTGCTACATGTTGTCATGCACAGGACCACGGGAGCAGGTCTGTCATTGAACATATTGTGGAGTCAATGACAGATGGTATCTCCTAGGTTGTTTTACACTATTAAAAACACTAAGTTGTTCAATCAGCTGTTTTCCCAAAGAAACAATCTTTGGAAGAATGAAATGTACTTGGATGCCTGAACTGAAATAAGCTAGAGATATATGACTTAACTGAGCATTAAACTGCCATTTCTTTGCAGTTTGGGGTCCTCTTTTGTTCATAGTTGCACGGATCTATGTATTTGCATCATCACTTACTGATGATGAAGGTTTTTTGTTTTTATTTTTTTGTGTGTGTTTTTGTTTTGTTTTGTCTTTTTGAGACGAGTTCTCGCTATGCTACCCAGGGTAGTCTTGAGTCCATGGACTCAAGTGATCTCTAGCCTCAGTCTCCCAGAGAGCTGGGGTTATAGGCGCATGCCACCATGCCTGGCTACTTTTTAGAGACTAGGTCTTGCTACGTTATCCAGGGTAGTCTCAAACCTGCGGACTCAAGTGATCCCTGGCCTCAGCCTCCCAGAGCTGGGATTACAGCACATGCTACCACGCCTGACTTTCCATGAAGGTTTTTAACATAACATTGTGATTCAGCCAGCAATCCACTGAAGTTTACTTATTTCCCTCAGGATCATGAACATTTGGGTTGGTCATTGGTAACTTCAGTGGAAAGCATGTTAAAACACTACATATTGAATACATCTTTTCTCTAGTTCTTCTGAAGTCTCACCTATAAAACAATAAGAGAGAAGATAGAAGTTTTTTTTTTTTTTGAGACTAGGTCTTGCTATTTTTGCCTGTGGAACTGCAGGCTCACATTGCCCGGGGTACCACGGACTCAAGCAATCCCCAGTCTCAGCTTCCCAGGTAGCTGGATTATAGGCACATGCCATCACACCCAGTTATATTTTTTTGGAACTAGGTCTCACCACATGTCCCTGGCGGGATCTAGCCACAATCCCTCGCCCCTGGCCCCGGCTGCAGCTTCCTAGGCTTCCGCTTACAGGCATGTGCCACCATGCCCAGCCTGAGAAGATAAAAGATTAAAGATGACAATAAAATTTGGAAAGTGTACATGACTAAAAGAATAAGAAGTCATTTAACTGACCTGACAAAAATGAACCTGAGCATCTATAGACTCAGGATCTATTCTGTTCAACCTGTAGAATCTCAGACAGGCAGAGAAAATCAAGTATCTAGTTACTGCTGCAGTTGGGGAAATGTGGCCTGATTAAAACTAGAATTGATTTTAAAATCTTGATTCAAAAGCTCTTAGATCACTAGCTCTCCACCTCCACCCAGTAAAATCAAGTTTCCATCTCTGTTGGTTTGCTGGGTTGTCACAATGCACTGCTATAGACCACGTGGTTTAAACAATAGGAATTTATTTTCTCAAAACTCCAGAGACCAGACAGAAGTCCAAGGTCAAGGTTTCTGGAGAGTTGATTTCATTCTGAATTCTCTCTCGTTGACTGGAAGGTGGCCATCTTCTTACTGTGTCCTCACAAGGGCCTTTCACTGTGAGCCTGCACCATTGTGTCTTGATCTCTTCTTATAAAAACCCTAGATCAGAGCCCATTCCTCTGATCTCATGTTATCTTTTTTTTTTTTTTGAGACTAGGTCTCATGTTATCTTAATAGCCTCTTTAAGATCTATCCGTAAGTACCATCATATTCTAAGATACCAGGGGGTATAACTACAATATAGGAATATAGGGGAAACTCACTTCAGCCCAGGCTGACAGTAAAAGTATATTCTAACAAAACTGAATCAGGAAGATTTCAGGGATGGAAGGAACTATCCCAAGAGAAGCATTGGAATTATAACAATAAGACTGAATGAAAATCATAAGCTAATTAGTAAAATGCCATCTCTTAGCTTCCTCCACCCAACTTAGTGAGCCAAGAGTCAAGTTTATACTTTACCACCCATGCTTCTCCCCCAAGGTGGAGATCAGAGGATCTTTCTTTGGATAAATTATAAGGTGGAAAAAAGATCTATAGATACTGAGATGTGGGTGTTCTGTTTTCAGAAAGACTGAGAGGTCAGAAGGGGAGGAGGAAAGAAGGAAATATGGAGGTTGGTAGGGGGAGGGAGGAAAGGAGGAGGAGGAGGAAAGCCAAGTTATCAAAAGTATAAAAATGAGTAAAATTCTATTTCAGAAAAGAAGAAAAGGAAGAGAGAGAAGGGATAGAGGGAAGGAAGGAGAGAGGAAGGAAGGAAGGAAGGAAGGAAGGAAGGAAGGAAGGAAGGAAGGAAATTAGATTTCTTCTCAACCAAGTCCATCAGTCAGCAAATCAGACCATCATATAGACAGCTTCTAATAAGCTTTTTTGCCCCACTTTTCAATGTAAACATAAGGTCACAAGTCAGCAGACATTTGAGGAAAGCCCCCAAAATGAAGTAGAAAGACCAGAATGAATTGTAGTTAAAAAGGATGATTTTAAGAAAAACAGTACAGGAATGGAATAAGGATATATAATTAAGAAGGTATCTATGAAACTAGAACAAGAAAATTTCAGAGTTAATCCAGAACCTACTGTGTATTTCAGAAAGAGAGAATGGGAGGAAATGATGGGTAGAGAATTATCAGAGAAAAGATAAAATATAAATATTAAGAACTCAAATGCTATGAGTCTTCTGGTTCAGAAGACAATAGAAATGTGATGCTCAGCACAGTGAATTCTAGATGATATAATCTTAAGTAATTATTATTACATTTCTGGGCTTACCTTTCCAGAAAGTGAAAATAAGTTGAAATATGAGTAAGGAAAAATTGCTCAGATACACAGGATCAAAAATCAGTATATATTAGCTGAATTCTATGCCAAGAAAAGTTATCAGTATTGTAAAAAAATGAGTAAAATTCAATTTCAGAAACACAAGGTATTCTCAAGAATGGCCTCTCATGTACCTTTTCTCAAAATGATATTGGATGATATGCTCCATTAAGACATTGGACATTAAGAAAGAACCAAAAAAGAAATAGTTGCAACACTCAGAAAACAGAAGAAACAACAGGAAAGACATTTGGAGGGAAGTCTGATGACTTTATAACAGACTTTATAACAGACTTTATAACAGAGAGAGTTACTAAAGTCTCCACAAAGTCTCCACGGAGGCCTTTGGCTTAGGAGTGGGGTGGAATCCAGTTATTAAATTTAATGTAGAAAATTTTATTGAGAAATAGGCTTTCTACTGAGTGATATCTTACTAACTTTGAGAGTATGTAAGGTTTTAGCACTAAATACAGAGAAAACTAAGCAAATGTTTAATATTCAATGATTCCAGTGGGTAGGGAGGAAAGTGAATTTTCACAAGAATAGAAATGCAATACTTTTAACTTTTGTATGTACTTGACCTAACAGTGGGTAATATTTATACGATCATAAAAATGGGGTTACTAAATGATAATTTACTGATGCAAACCTCAATTGGAAAGATAGAAGGAAGAAGTGACAGGGTGTGGGTGAGAAGGAAGTAAAAGGTGAGCAAGAAAGTTCAAACATCATCTGCTGTAACAGGAAGTCCACGATGTTGCCTAAAATTCATAAATCAAGAGTTAGCAACATAAGCATCACTTAGAAATGCTGTGGGCTGCTAGTAACTTTAAGACTAAGGAACAGTAAATTAGAAAAATAAGGTTTGGTCTTTCTTACTTAATAAAAATGGTCTGAAAATTTGCAGCCTTTGGTTTTGGTCCTCCTCTTGCATCTCCAACTTCTCTTCGCCTTTTTCTTGTGGGCCCAAGATGACCCTGTCAACTTGACATCTGTGCTTAAGGCAGTAAAAAGGAGGAATGCATGGTGCTCCCCCTAACTGTGTAACTTATCAGGAGAGCAATTCCAGCACTGACTGGAGAAACCTCCACTGTGCCCCTCACCGCAGGTGCCATGGTCAGAATTAGTTCATACCATCACATTGTCTGCACAGATGACTGGAAAAGTAGAGGTTTTCCCAACCTTAAGCTAACAGCAGACAAGAAAGAAAAAATGGCCATGGGCAGCAGTAGCCTGCGGTTCCACGGGCAAAAATAGCGAGACCCAGACTCAAAAAAAAAAAAAAAAGAGGCTTGTCTAATGGCAGTGGTCCCACAGCAAAACCCCAAGGGAGGAGACCTACCATCAGCTGATGGCTGTCCCTTCGAGGATCTGCTCTCCAAAACATACGGCTGAAGCCATGCCCCCAAAGCCAAAGACCTGAAGCATGACTGAAAACGTGGCACAAACTGCAGAGATGAGACCCACCAAGACCAAAGGTGCTCCAAAAGCAGTACAGGAATGATAAGCAGCACGTTCTACCAAGTCCCGGGAAATCGCACCCTCACCAAGGATGAGGAAAAAAAACAAAAGACTAAAGGGCTAAACATGGACAAACAACAAAAAGAAAGGAGGCAAAGTGACGGGGGGGGGGGGATATTTCCATGGGGATTAGCAGTTATACAATCATAGATTGTAAAATATGCAAAAGTTAAAAAAATATATTAAAAAAAGAAAGAAAAAATGGAAGTGTGGGTTAGCCAATGAGAATATTATTTAGAGATAAGATATCGATACTAGCATTTTAAAAAGAAAGCTCCAATAATGAAGAAGGGTTGCTCAAGAGTGGGACTGGAAAGTGGAACAGATCAAGGCATAGATTGCTATTTTTTCAAGAATATTAATATTCTCAAATTCTCATTCAATGATATATTATTTGACTTTTAAAACCATGTATATAGTTTTGTACATTTATACATAGTAAATATACATACACCTAATTTTGGTTAAAATAAAATTTATTCTCAAAATGAAAGTACAAATAATAAATTTATCATGTTCCCTTTCACTCAGGGTCTTTGCATTTATTATTCTATATCCTTCATATCCCCAGCACTCCTTTTTCCCTGTTCTGGATCCTAACCTGCCCTCAGATCAGCCCTCAATCATTTTATCCTCAGGCAGTTCTCTTCGACTCACCCAGCATAATAATAAGTATGTTGAAGGCTGGGCATGGTGGTGCAAACCTGTAAGCAGCAGCCTAGGAAGCCACAGCGGGGACCAGGGATTGCAGTTACAATCCTGCTCGGGGCAACATAGCGAGACCTAGTTCCAAAAAAATAGCTGGGCGTGGTGGTGCACGCCTGTAATCCCAGCTACCTGGGAAGCAGAGGCTGGGGATTGCATGAGTCTGTGGTACCCCAGGCAATGTGAGCCTGCAGTTCCATGGGCAAAAATGATGAGATCTAGTCTCAAAAAAAAAAAAAAAAAAAAAAAAAACTATGTTGGAAAGGTGTGTTTGTTGGGAAGGTGTGTTTCTTCATGCTTTATTAATGGAGGGCATGTTCCTTTCTTGTCAGCACTTCCCACAGTTTAGGTCCACACTAACTTGTGTTTGGTTGTTGACCATCTGCCTTCACTTTAACCTCTAGGAGGACAGAGATGATGCCTAATTGGCTCATTGTTGTCGCCCCAGTAAAACAGAGTACAGAGCACTTACTAAATGTTTGATGAGTGAAAAAGTGACAATATTCTGGATCATGAGCAATCTAACCATTCTACAACTATTGTTGGGGAACGTCAATTGAGGGCATAATGAAACTAAGCAACTTCGCCAGCAATAAGTGAGTTCCGGCCAGGCACAGTGGCTCGTGTTTGTAAGCTGCAGCCTATGAAGCGGCCGGGGCTAGGGATCGCGGTTCGAGTCCCCCCTGGAGCCTGTAGTGAGACCTAGTTCCAAAAAAAAAAAAAAAAAAAAGCTGGGTGTGGTGGTGCGCGCCTGTAATCCCAGCTACCTGGGAAGCTGAGGCTGGGGATTGCTTGAGTCTGTGGTACCCCGGGCAACAAGAGCCTGCGGTTCCACAGGCAAAAATAGCGAGACCTAGTCTCAAAAAAAAAAAAAGTGAGTTCCGTGAGTTTTTATGGATCAGTTCTACATTCCAGGTACAGAACTGAATTCTTGATCTAAGTTCCGATAGTACTGGATGAGATAGGTGGTTTGAGTAGTTAAGAATGCTTTTAGTGACCAGCCCAAGAGCAGTGAGCTGGGCAGGGCTTTATCCAGACTGGTTAATTTCTCTTGCATAACAACAACAACAAAAATCTGGGACCTGGAACAAGAGGAAGCAATTGCTGGCATTAAGTCTTTAAGGCAGAGCTCTGGGTCAGTGTCATTGTATTTGTCTCCCTCTCACAGTAAAAAGGTCATGTCCTTATGCAACCAAATTTAAAAACAGAAAGATAGATGAGGTGCTCACCTCAGGAATAACTCTCTCCCAGAAGTCTACATCAGATTCCCCTTTATAATTCACTGGCCATAAGTGGGTCACAAGACCAGAATAGATCAAAATCTAGATATACCTTAAATGAAATCAGGGTGTCTCTACTCCATTTTGAGCAAATCAAGCTTATACTAGCAAAAAAAAAAAAGTGGAGGATAGGCATCTGGTTAAAAAACAAATCAATGCTGATACTACCATATTAATAGCTTCATGATACAGATGGTAATTTTGACCTTCACTTTAGATAATGTAAGCAGTAGATCTGGGATATGACTCTAGATCAGCTTTTTTCAGAAGCCTATACCATGCTTCCTGCTAGTCTTAAATGTGAAGGTTCTTTTCGTATCAAGATTTAGTCAGGGAGTCAGGCACGATGGTGCGTGCTTGTAAGCAACAGCTTATGGAGTCGCGGTGGGGTCTGGGGATCGCGGTTGGAGTCCCGCCAGGGGCACCACAGCACCCCTGTGTCCCAAAAAATAGTCCCAAAAAATAGTTGGGCATGATGGCGCGCATCTGTAATCCTAGCTACAGACTGCAGATCGCTTGAGTCCATGGTACCACAGGCAATGTAAGCCGGCGATGTAAGGCAATGTAAGACCTTGAGACTAGCAAGGTCTAGTCTCATAAAAAAGATTTAGTCAGGAATGGTTTCACAGAAGAGAAATCATTTAGGCAAGGTCTTGAAGGAAATAATACAAGTTGAGTTATTGGAGAGAATGAGAGGATGGTTTTAGAGTATTACATTAATACCACCCTCTTCATTTTCTCTCTTTTGTAAAAATGCTTGGCATGTATTACACCAATCATCACAACCTTTCTCCCTATTTGGGGGATTATTATTGCTTTGATGCTCTGCATGAACTATAAATAAACCAAGAAGATATGACATTTACCCAAGGAAATATGCCAAAATGAGAACCCAGAGACCAGGGTTGGGGCTGCAGCAGAACAGAATGTTCTTTCTAAGAGTTTTAATGAGGCATGCTCATTGTTGATGCTTCAACATACTCCTGAAAATCTCTCAACCTGGAAAAATACACCCAAATAACCTAATATCATGAATCTGCCCCATTCCTGCTTGAAAACTGTCTGCTATTCTTCAATACTCAGGGAAACTTAAGACATTTTTCAGTCAAACTTCAATTACTTGAATCTATCCCCACTGGTCTTTCCACAAGGTGACCTGAATTGGGTGTAGCCTGATGTGGGTCTATAGAGGTACACACTGTCCTTGTCGAGGGCCTGGATCCCTTACCCCAATCACAAATATAAACAGAGTCATAAACCACAAATAAAACTGGGAGGCAGGTCAAAAATCCCAGAAAGGGTATTTGATGGGAACTCAAATGAGTAGGACAGAAGGCAAGATTAAACTAAGCCATGGATTCCTAGGTTATCAAGCCAGGCAATAAGAGTAACTGAACCAGTCTAGAGCATTGAGATTCACACATTAACATATCTAAGACAACTGTCTCTGGCATTTGCTGATGGGAATGTTTGCTTTTATAATTTACAAGACTTTTGATACCACTCCCTCCAAATCATCTGATGTCACCATGGAGTTCTTTCTGGGTGGCCCTGACAGAAAGCCCTGCACTTGTCCAAGGTGATCTGGAGACAGTAAAGAGACCTCTGTGGCACATGTAGGTCCATGCCTTTCTCAGTATACTGGGTTTAGAAACAACCAAAGCACTGCATGCTTCTCACGCTACTTTTTCCACCTCAGGTTTCAGAGCTTCAGCTGGAGATAAGCATGAGGGAAGGTGTGGAATGACTGAGCTCAGGTAGCCAACCTAGAAGGAGAGGGATGGTCTTGGAATCAGCACTGGAGACTAGAGACCCTGAAGGAGGGCTTCGAGGTCATAACCTGTTTACAAGTAATAGTTTTCTAGGTCAGCAGGGGGCAAATTTGTCAGAAAGGAGCTCTATCTTTATCTTTGCCCAATTCAAATATACTCCCTGATTCTTAGGGTCAGGTGGTATAAGTTATTAGAGAGTTTCTTGAAAATCAGAGTAGTCTCTTGTCCCTTCTGGCTTTTGTAGAATGTAAATGTACTAGGACTTGGCTAAGCAAAGAGGCTATGAAAAAAAGCCAGTAATAATGGAATAACCTATGAACTTGTAAGAATATCAGACCTCCTGAATTGAATCTGCATTTTGACAACATCTATATGTACATCAAGGTTTAGGAAGCACTTGTCTAAGGCACAAAGACAGTCATGAGTAGATGCCATATCTCCTAGGGCTTAAGGGACAAGAAGTAAAATGCATTTCTGTAAATAAATCATAACCAGTGACAGGATAAACTGCTAACAGATCTGAGGTCTGTTATCAGAGTTCCCTCTTCAAAACTCACCTGGGATTATCAATGGGTGAAATTAATATATGGGAAATTTTAGAATGAACTATCAGGTGGTTACTACCTATATCTATTGATCAATCTTAGCATCACTAAAAGTAAACAGATAACGAAGCTTATAGCACCAACTTAGAAGTGTTACTGCCTGAAAAAGAAACTGAATCTGATCAGTTTAGCCTCCAGAGGTAATGTTAATTATTGCAAATAAGAAAGACAAGGAAACAATTTGTTAATACTCCAAAGAACCAAACAAATAAATCTAGAATGTTAGAAAATCTATGAGAAACAGTTAGTTACTGCAACAAATCGAAGACATGGAAAAAAATATACTGTATAGTTAGAAAGGAGGGAATCTACATTATAATAATCTAAAAGAAAAACAGCCAAGTATAATTTGTGGAACTGGTTTGTATCTTGAACTTTAAACAACTAATTGCTAAAAGACATTTTTGAGACAATTAAAGAAATGTGATTATGAGCTGAGCATTAGTTCATGTCAAAAATTTTATTATTCTGTTAGATGTATGGTATGGTGGTTACATATAAAAATGTTCATATTTTTTTAAGAAACGTATATGGAAACATGTAGAGGTATAATGATATGATATCTGAAATACGCTTTAAAATAATTTAACAAGAGGGGAAAGGATATATAAAGCAAGTATATAAAATCTATCATAATTATTGAATTTGGGTGAATGGGTATAAGAAGATTCATTGTATTGTGCTGTTTACTCGTATTTTTAAAAGCTTTTAAAAAAGAAAAAGAAAAGATTCAGAATTCAATTTCTGTGTTTATCTAGTCAGTAGGGAGTAGACAGATGGGAGTAAAGGGATGAAGCAAGAGAAAGATGGAGGAAGAAAGTGATTGCTTTTTAGTTTAAAGATTTTAAAGAAATAAGCTTCCTTTACTTGTGACCTGAATCATAAATTGTTCAGGAAAAAAAAGCCCACAGAAATTATTCCAGAATCCCAGACTTAATTTTGTTTTCTCTTTTTCCGTCAGTTTTCACTACATATTTTCTGCAACAACCGTATGGTCAAAGTCAAAACTGCCTGTATTTTGTGACATGTAAGGCATTATTAGGTAACCCTCTGATTAAAGCCACCTTTGACATTTCAACAACTCATAAAAGAGCAACATTGTTAGCACTGTTTCTTTTCTCTCTCTCTCTCTCTTTTTTTTTAACATATCAGCTTTTAAAAAATAAAACAGTGGGGTGTTAGTTACCTATTAATGTGTATCAAACTACCTACAAAATTTAGAAACCTCAAACAGTAAGCCTTTATTATCTCACCAGTTTCTGAGAGTCAAGAATCTAGAAGCAGAATTGTGGGTACTCCTAGCTTGGGGTCATTCATGAGGCCATGGTCAAGAACTGGATCTGCAATCACCTGAAGGCTAGACGATATCCGTCCAGGCTCATTCATGTGTTTGTTCCATGGACTGTTGAATGAAGGGCTCAATTACTTATCTCATGAACCTCCACAGAGATGTCTGAATATCCTCAAGAAATGACAGTGGCTTCCCCTAAACCAGCGACACAGAATAAGAGCAAAACATCATCAGGTTAGATGCTGAGGGCCTCCACATCCCTTAAAATCTAACTTTGGAAGTAAAATGTCCCTTCTCTTGTATTTGATTGGTCATACAAACCAATCTTAAGACAGTGTTGGGGGGAACTACATCAGGTGTGACTATCAAGAGGGAAGAAATTTGGAGCTATCTTGGAGGCTGCCTACCATATATATATCAGTAGTTTAAAAAAAAATTTGCACACTGATAGACAGAATTGACCATACATATATATTGACATATATATACATACATATATGTATATAGTCACACATGAATATACATATAAACATATATAGTCGCATATGTATGTAATACATATATAGTCACATATATATATCTGCAATTGTGACAGTGGTGGGGAGAGGATGGTGTTTTTATTAAGTGACTCTGGTAGGAAAAAAGGAAGGAAAGAGGGTGGGAGGAAAGGGAGGGAGGAAAGAGAAGGAAGGAAGGAAGTTGACTTCTACCTCACAAGTGAACAAGTTAATTCTAGATGGATTATAATTTTAAATATTGAACAATAAACCTTCCAGAAGATAACACGGAAAAATGTCTTCATGAGCTTAAAGTCAAAAATTTCGCCGGGCACGGTGGCGTGTGCCTG